>CAUZXS010003111.1:5000-12500 GCA_963585895.1 Sepioteuthis lessoniana
GAACTGGACCATTATGTAATGAAAAACATTTGTTGTACAAGAGGTGAAGGAGCAGTTGATCACAGCACAGTAACCAGATGGTTGAAGAAATTCCACTTTAGTTGTAAGAACTTTGATGATCAGGTAAGGTCAGCTAAGCCAAAAACAGTGAATTATGAAGCTGTTCTCCAATTCAGAGTGGCAAATCTGAGGTGTACTCAAAGAGTATCAGGCAAACTCAACATCTGACAGTCCAGAGTAATTAGTCACATTCACAACCTTGGCAAAAACATCCAGGCTACTGAATTGTGCCCTATGCTACCAAAATATAGCAAAACTTTTGACTCACCCTAGTATGTTTTGACAGGTTTTGTTTTTTTACTTATTTTTCCTGTCTTTGTACAAGGCGATGAATAATTTGCACATAATTATATGGTTTCAAGTATTTCAAACAATTATAACAATGTTGCAAATAATAATAATAATAATCCTTTGTAAACCATTATACCTTCAAGTGACCATCTTAAAGCAAACAATTCCCAAACAGTCATATAATTTCTAGTATTCCTATCAAATACAATAAAACTATACTAATCATTTGTACACAGTTGTATGGGTTCAATTACTTCAAGCAATGATTTCATGTAACTAATAATAAAAACTTTTTCCTTAATAATCACCTGTTCACACAGTTATATAGTTTCAAGTATTCCTATGTAATACTAATAATTTGTACATAGTTATATGGTTTCATGTAACTACTACTAATAATCCTTTGTAAACAATTATAGCTTCAAGGGATCATTCTTATAACAAACAATATGGTTTCAAGTATTCCTAACTAATACAAATTATTTATAATTATATGTTTTCAGGTAACTATTCCTATTCAATAATGATTACTTATATGCACACAGCCCTACGGTTTCAAGAATACTTATCTAATATGAATAATTTGCATACAGTTACATGGTTTCAAGTATTCATATTTAATATTCATAATTTTTCAGCAGATCTTTCTGACACATAGATGGGACCCTAACAGGTGCTACCAATGGTTATACTTCTGCAGAAGACACAGTTGGAACATTCTAAAGCCCACTGAAAGAGCATACATCTACTTGTGTGTGTGTGTATGTATCAGCATCAGGCCAAAAAAATGATAGAAGTATTTACAGATGGATCAAGGTTGGATTTTATGGCATATAAACCATTGAAGGTTATTTAATGCCAAATCCTCTTTATACATATATATTAAATATATAAGATTTGGTTTGGTTGGGTTTTATGGCATATCAACCATTTGAGGTTATTTAATGTCAAATTTTCTTTACAAATACATGGTGCCTTCAATAAGTTTCCAGACTTTTTTGTACAGGTATTTAAAATTGTCATAGACTCTTGAAAATTCAGTATCTTATTGCTATACATCTTATGAGATGACTGACCAATTTTTATGATTTCAGGTTCAAATGAACAGCTACAGCAGCAATTGGAAGACACCCTACTAAAGCCTGATTATCACAGCTGGTGAATTTCAAAAATGCAATCTGGACGTGAGGACACTTTAGAAGAACGATATGCAATAAAATTCTGTTTTAAACTTGGAAATGCTACAGAAATGTATGGAATGCTTCAGACTGCTTTTGGAGCATCTTGCATGAATTGAGCATCGGTTTTTGAGTGGCATAAGAGATTCAAGGAAGGCAGGGAGTCTGAGAGGGATGATGAGAGGTGTGAGAGGAGTAAGGAAGTCAACTCACCAGAGTTGATTGGCCAAAGGGTTAGGGTTACTAGGTTGAGGTTTTAAGGGAGTTCAGGAAGAGGTTCCGTCAGAAGACGCCAGCACTCTTCAAATCGGGTTAGTGGCATTTCTACCAGGATAATGCACCAATCCACAACTCCATCCTTGTCACAGACTATTTGACCAAGATGGGCATCAAGACAGTTCCTCACCCTCCTTATACTCTAGACCTAAGCTCAGAGGCTGTCATTAGGAGACAATTGAGGAGATGAAAGAGGCTGTGATGAAGGTCATTGACATGCTCACACAAGAGAACTTCCATGGGGCCTTGCAGAAGTTGTTGGAACGGTACAACAAGTGCATTTCAGCTGGAGAAGATTACTTGGAAGGGGACTAGAGTTTCATATGTGTACTATCAAGAAAAGTGCCCATATGAAAAAAGTCTGGAAACTTTTTTAATGATCCTCGTATATATCAAATATATAAGATTTGGTTTGGTTGGGTTTTATGGCATATCAACCATTGTAGGTTATTTCATGCCAATTCTTTTTTATCCATATAGATTAAATACATGATTTTTTGATAACATTTTAAAATGAGCCAGAGCATTTTTTTGTACACAGTTAAATGGTTTCAAGCATTTCTACCTAACATGAATAATTCTATCAACGATTAATCATTTGTTTGCACATATTTAAATGGATACACATATATGGTTTCAAAGTGAAGAATTTGTAAGTAATTTGATTTTAAAATGAGTTAGAATTTATTTGTTTGCACTCTAGTATTGCTATTGTTTCTCCACAGTTAAGTGGTTTCAATTATTGCTTTCTAACACTAATTGAATATTATAATACTAATTCAATATTCATCATTTGTTTACATACAGAGAAGTGGTTACAAGTATTGCTATTTAACACTACTTATCCTATTCAACATTACCCATTTGTTTGTACATAGTTAAATGGTTCCAAGTATTGCTATGTATCATTAACAATTCACAATTAAACATCAGACATTTGTTGACACAGTTAAATGTTCAAACAGTTCTATTGCAAACAGTTCAATTTAGCATAACTCATTTGTTTGCACACAGTTAAAATGTCAAACAGTTCTATTTGACTCATAGATAGGACCCTTTCAGGTGCTAGTGGATCTGAGATTGATGGTAATGAAAGGATACTCCACATTCCCCAAAACTCCAAGACTCGAGCCTCACTATCAGATTAAGGTCATATACAGGACACTCATTGGAGGGG
This sequence comes from Sepioteuthis lessoniana, assembly GCA_963585895.1. NCBI lineage: Eukaryota > Metazoa > Mollusca > Cephalopoda > Myopsida > Loliginidae > Sepioteuthis > Sepioteuthis lessoniana. The sequence goes on from CAUZXS010003111.1 coordinate 7,983, forward strand.
TCTTACCCCTTGGCAGAGATGCAGTTGGTGTATTCTACAGCCCCTGCCAACTGAGCTGAGGATTTTATTGTTATCGTCTTTGAAAAATTATAATGATTAGGACAAGCATAAACATAGATTCCTACACTTTTATTAAATTATAAATTAATGGTTAGAGTATTTAGTAATGGCCTGGAAGACGTGGGTTCAATCCCAGGTCTTCCAAAGACTCAAAACATGATACTTGATGTCGCCTTGCTTAAAATGCAGCATTATAAAGTATGGATCAAGGGTAAAGTGGGGCAATCCTGGGAAAGGAGTAGTGCCCTCCCCTACACCTTGGTATAGTAGCTCTCAAAAAAGGGAGCCTTTGGGTTACCCTTGACTTAGGTCACCATCTTTACTTTACAACTTTATTGGTCTTATGAGTAGAGAGTTCGCTAATGGTCCAGGAGACCGGGGTTCAATCCCAGGTCGAGTCATACCAAAGATTAAAAAAATGGTACTTGATACTGCCTTGCTTAACACTCAGCATTATAAGATATGGATCAAGGGTAAAGTAGAGCAATCCAGGGAAAGGAGTAGCACCCTTCCTTATACTTCGGTGTAGTAGCTATTTAAAAGGGAGCCTTCAGGTCACCCTCGATTAAGGTTGCCAACTTTACTTACTTATATTGTAATATATTTTAACACTAGTTTGTTTTAAAAAAATCTTATTATAGCGGGCTATATTTGACATGTTATAGTAATATAAATACGTATAAAATTTTTTCCTTGATACAGCATTTTTATTATTCTTATTGATTTAAAGAAAAAATTTTAATTAAACTTTTTTCCAGATGTTTTATGCACTTCAGACATATTTGACATTCCATTTCATGGTTTTATTGATCTGATCTATTATATGCTTTACATGTTATAGAATTTGCAGGCTTTCCTGATTATTTCCCCTAATAAGAACTCTTCTCCTGTTAAGGAGAAAAAAGTGTATCAGTCTAAACAGGCTTCAACTCTGGCAAGAAACAATCTTCTCTTTCATTCACTGATCACTTAGTGAAGTGTCAGATGTGGATATTTCCAATTAGACTGTCAAGCGGGGTGATTTAATTTAACATTCAGGTTTTTTCTTTGTGTGTGTGTGTGTGTCCCCCAAATCACCACTGCTTTTAAGATAAGATGAAGCTATTATTCTGTTTATATAGCTGACGTTCCAAAACTAATGCCTCCTAGTTATTTCCAAGGAAACTACAAAAGATACAGAGAGCATAGTAACACCATTGCATAGAGCATGTTTTCAGCTACAAAATACTCTTTTCCCATATAGCACTACCAACAATTATTCATTTTTATCCATGATGAATAGGATTATGTAGGTCATACTTGTGAGAGAGGGTTGCTTTGAGAGTAAGGTCTTCTATTTTATTCTGCTGACAGAAGCAGATGTTGGCAGTATGATAGTAGAGGTTAAACTTTTCTATCAATAGCCTATCATTTTAAAATAAGATAGATATGGATGGATTTAGTATTAAATAACCTATGAAGGTTGATTTGCCATTAAACAAGGAAACCAAACTTACCAACCATTTGGATCAGAATGGACCTGAAAGTAATGAATGGGTACTCCATACTACCATATTTTTTTTCTCAGAAAATTGGACTAATCAGACAAAAAAATGTTTTTAAAATTGTTCCATATTTTGTTTCTGCACCCTGCAGTACAGGCATGAATCCAATCTTCCATATTTTGCTTCCGTACCCTGTACTACTATCAAATAAGGATTTTAAGAGGCATAGAGATGTTCATAAAGTAGTTTGTGTTAAAATCTTTTATCTAATTATGCCTAACACTTAATAGACAACATTTCTTATGATGTTCTTCTCCTTGTTTGGCTTTTGGAAAGGATTCCCAATCCCACTGGGTTTCCAATTCTGCTTGTGATTGCATAGCGCGTGCTATATGTAAAGTTACTTTTTAGGTAGATACCAATCTGTGACAAAGTTTGTGTTTGTGGTTTGTTTGAAATCATTCTAAAACAGACTCAAACTGAAAATCATTTCCATTGCATAACAAAGGGAAATAGTTTGTCATTGAAAACAATAGGAATAACCTTTTACAGCAAGATTGATTGATCTTTAACAACATGCTAACTTGTCTTGGGTTATTTTATGATAGTAAGTATTTCCATCTAACACTAATAATCTGCACACAGTTATATCATTTTAAGTATTCCTATCTAATACTAATAAGTATATGTTTTCAAGTGATTATTTCTATTTATACCGGACATTGGCATGATGGTTAGAGTGTTCGCCTATGGCCTGGGAGACCTGGGTTCAATCCCAGGTCGAGTCATACCAAAGACTTTAAAAATGGTACTTGATGTCTCCTTGCTTAACACTCAGCATTATAAGGTAGGGATCAAGGGTAAAGTAAAGAAATCCAGGGAAAGGAGTAGCACCCTCCCCTACACCTTGGTGTAGTAGCTATCGAAAAGGGAGCCTTCGGGTCACCCTCGACTACGATCGCCAACTTTACTTACTTTACTTATTTCTATTTAATAATAAACAGTTGTTTGCACACTGTTCCACATAGTTTCAAGTATTCTTATCTAACATGAATAATTCTATTTAATAATAATCATTTGATTGCACACAGTTATATAGGTTCAAGAATCCTTGTCTGACACTGATAATTTTCAAACAGGTCTATTTCAACAAAGATAGAACCTGAACACATACGATCACTCCAAGTTAGAATGGACTTGGGAGTAATAAAGGAGTAATTCTACACTCCCAAGAGCTTCAAAACTGGAGCCTCACCAGTGGATGCTGTATGGTGGAGAAGGATCTTATCTTTTTGCACAAAATGCAGTCAGCATATTTTAGACCACACAAACAAGACATGAAGCTCACGTTCATTGCTGTCAAAAAAAATCATAGTCAACGGTGGTGACTATATGTAAAAAATAGTGTTTTGTAGCTGAAAACTTGCTCAATTCAATGATGCTACTGTGCTTTCTGTATCTGTTGTAGTTTCTATGGAAATACATAGAGGTCCATTTATATACATGGTTAATATCATAGAAAATTAACTTGACAACTTAAATTCAAAACCCTAGACAAGGCTGTTTGCTTTTACAATTTGCATGAATGCTGTCAAGAAAGGCATGAAACTGTCTCTTCTCCCTATGACTAAAACAGTAGAGCAAAGTGGGCTCTTTATTCTTCAGATGGCAAGTGGACTTGAAGAAAAACTCTGAATTCAAACCAGCTGTACCCAGCTTTAAAAAAATGACCTTGTGTCTCATCCTGCTTGTGATGGAGGGGGTTGGTTAAATAGGAGGCAATTCTTTCAGGATGTCCCACCACCATAAAACAGTGAATAAAATCTGATCCATATTTTCCCTAATTCCTGCCATTTTGTGACTGTCAGGTCTGCCCAAACAGCAAATATTAATTGCATTTTTGTGCATAATAGTCAGACTGGAATCAAAATACACTTATTGGAAGACTGAAAAGTAAAAAAAAATTTCAAAAAATGAAAATACATGAATAAATAGATGGACAGGAAAAATTTTAATGAAAAACTCTTTTTTCATATAGAATAAATTCAATGCAAAAAATAAAACAAAAAGAAAAGGAAAGAAAAGAGTAATAATAATTTATTTTAATGTTCATCATCAAAATCATCATTATTCTGAATATTTTTTTTAAACAAAAAAATTTAAATATTGCACAAAGTAAAAAACACAAAGAAGAGGGATATGTATTCCCCTCCATATTTTTTTTGAGTTTTAAATTGACCATAAAGGGTGGATGGGGGTCAGAGAATGGAGAGGAAAGAAATTGAAAGCCTCAAGAAAAAAACAAAAATATTTAAAAAAAATATATTAAAATAACAGAATTAAATGAAATGAATCATTGCCTAAATGTTTTTCCTTCGTTTCTATTTTATATTTTCATTCTTTTGTTGTTGGTCAAATTTTTTTTCCTTCATCAACCCCCTTCCTCTCAGCATTTGCGACGTTCTCTGAAATTTACTGGGAAATGCAATCAAAGAGAAATTACTAGTGGACAGTTGCAAGATTGAAGAAGGGAAGGGGAGATAAATCTAATTTCTTGTTTCCATCATTTTCTATTTTATTTTCTCTCTCTGTCTCTTACTCTTGACTCCCCTTGTCGCTCCCATCATATGTCTATCTCTAACACCCTGGTCACTCGTTCATATATATTAGATCCTCTCTTTCTCTATCTTTTTACTTCTCCCCGAGTCTTTCTCCCCAGAGGAAAGTCAATAAAAGTTGGAGTAATGGCCAAGAAAACCAACTGAAAATAATGAACACAAATGTCCTTTGCCTTCCCCTCCCGGACATTCATTCTTCCTCCTACCCCCTAAATAAATAAAAAAATATAATTGACCATTAAAAAATTTAATAAATAAAATAAAAACATCTAAAATAAATTAACAGTTAAGAATGAAATAGAAAAAACATAGATGATAAAAATTAAAGATATAAAAAGTTTTTTTTTTTTTTAAAA
>CAUZXS010003111.1:17500-25353 GCA_963585895.1 Sepioteuthis lessoniana
ATATATATATATATATATATATACGTTCATATATACATATATATATACGTTCATATATACATATATATACGTTCATATATATATATATATATATACGTTCATATATACATATATATATATATATATATATATATATATATATATACACACGTTCATATATATATATATATATACATACACATGCATACGTATATATATATATATATATATTCATGCATACGTATATATATATATTCATGCATACGTACATATATAGATATGGAAGAAAATAATGGATAGTAATCCGACAATTTGTGAAGAAAAATTTACAAGTAATCCAAATAGAAAGTAGGGATTCATAGAGAAACAAAGTCAGTCGACACTATAGCGTTTCGGTTTTGCTGAACCATCATCAGGACTGTGAGGGGTTTTATTAGTGATGTTAAGTGTAGATGGATATATAAAAAGTGTAAAAATATATAAAAATTATTATGTACAATGTTTCTAATATCAGGTGACGTATTTTAAAGAAACGAACGCTGATTCATTGATTCAAACGGCCAATTTTTCTTGTCATAAACAGCCAACTTTTCTTGTTGTACAACTTTTCCAAATTTTTATATATTTTTACACTTTTTATACATCCATCTACACTTAACATCACTAATAATACCCCTCAGTCCTGATGATGGTTCAGCAGAACCGAAACGCTATAGCGTCGACTGACTGTTTCTCTATAAATCCCTACTTTCTATATATAGATATATATATATACATATATTCATGCATACGTATTTATATATATTCATGCATACGTATATATCCATATATATACATTTATTCATGTATACATATACACACACACACACACACACACACACACATCATCATCATCATCATTACGTCGCGCCATCAGGACAGATATCTCTACTCTTCTCTCGCCACCCTTCTCTATCGTTCATTGCTTCCAGCAGGTCTTCAGGACTACATCCCGTATTGGCACAGAGCTGTTGTATGTAGGTTCTAGCTGGTCGTCCTGCCTTTGCTCGTCTATGTGAAGGGGTTCACAGGAGTACATCACTTATGAGTTTGTCCCCACTTCTCCAGCAGTGTCCTGAATGTCTGGTTCGTCTAACTTTGATAATTTTAGTGATGGGTAGTAGGGGACCGTACAGCTGCTGCTTTGTGGGGTGCTGCCCCCAATGACTTGTTCAATATTGCTTGTAGCATTATTGTGTAGTTGCCATGAAGCTTTTCCTTCATAGGTTTAGTTAGCGTCCATGTAGTGCGTCCATATAGCAGTATCGACACGACCACTGATTGGAAGAAACTGCGTTTCATTTTATCGGTCAGGTCTGACTTCCATATGACCGATAGCCTATAAATGGCTGTCCACGCTTTTGCTAGTGGTGTGTTGATGTCTGTCTTTGTTGATGAGACACTGTTTCCTTGGTAGGTGAACTTGTCTACTAGTTTCAGAGAGCTACTATTTAGTGTGGAGATGTCGCCTGTTTGATTAAAGCACATATATTTCGTCTTGTGTGCATTGGTATGGAGGCCTATGCCTGCATCTGCACGTTCCAGACTATGTAGCAGGGTTTCGAACTGGGCGGATGCACTTGCCAGAAGCGCTCTGTCATCGGCGTAGTTGGCGTCGGTAATTGTTTTTGCGGGGTACCTTCTGCTTCTTTCCTTTGTTAGCTTGAAACGGTCTTCTTTGATTTTATCAATAGATGTTCTAAGCACATAGTCTAGACAGATAATAAAGAGGTATGGGGCTACTGTGTCTCCTTGCAGCACACTTGCTACAATGTCAAAGTAGTATGTGTCTCCATCCGGGGAACGGACTTTTACTTTTGTGTTACTATAAAGCATCATTATGACTGCGATGGATTTTTTGGCAGGCCGTAGGCGAGTAGAATTTGCTCCATCTTTCCTCTGTGAATGGAGTCAAAGGCCTTGGGAAAGTCCACAAATAATATTGTTGCCTGTAAGTTTTTTTGCACGCACACCTTCAAGAATTTGACGGATACTCAAAATTTGTGACGCCGTGGATCTATTCCTCCGGAAGCCATTTTGGTTCTTCCTAAGTATGTTCTCAATTTTGGGTTCTATGCGGTTGCGTTGTAGAGCATTGTATATCTTGGCCGCTATGGATGTAAAGGTCATACCTCGGTAGTTCTGGGCTAATCCGAGGTTGCCCTTTTTAGGGAAGGGTCGGATGCATCCCTTCATTCATCTGTCTATAGGATTTTGATTATATACGGACGGCATTACAGGGTCGCAGAGTTTATCGTCGAATTTTCTGGTCTTCCACACTTCTGGATGTATTTCATTGAGCCCTGCTCCCTTTCTATTTTTAATTTTTCACAGTACTGAGACAAATTCTTCTTGAGTAAACTGTCCTATTTTGATGCCTAATTACTTACTTATAATTCTCGTGATTGGTTCATGAGTGACTTCCGGAAGGTTTCCGAATAAATTCTCAAAATGCTGTTTCCGCGGGTGTATTCGATCTTGTTGGCTGGTAGCTTTCAGTTTAGCTTTGGCAGTGCTCTTCCTTCTGCTCACTTCGTTTATCGTTTGCCATGCTATCCTAGATTGTCTATCTTCATCAAAGTCTCTAATCTTATCGATCTGATTTTGTATGTATTCTGTCTGTTCTTTTAGGTATATGTTAGTTAATTCATTTTGGGCCATTTTAAGTTTCAGGGCATTGGTATTGGTTGGGTTCTTCCTGTTGCATTTGGAGACAGTTTTCTCGTCTGCACACTTTTCTCTAGCCGCTAATGTCTCCCATGTTTTCGTCTTTGTTTAGTTGGAATGAATTCCGCTGCCGCTTCTATGTGGACGTTGACGAAATTCTCATATTCTTCTTTCGGAGTGTGTGTTTCTGTCTGTTCTTGTAGAACATCGTATTTGTTACTTAGTGCTAACATATAATTATCTTTAATATCCCTGTTATTAAGCAGTGCTCAGTCATAGTGTACGATCGTCTTTTCAGGTGGCATTCTTTCGTAGGCTCAGTCGTATTTTTGCCCTGACAATTCAGTGGTGTGTGGACACACCCTCGAATGAGGAGTAAGCTTCGCAATTCAATGCGCTATAATTCCATTTCTTGTTTATAAAGACGTAGTCTATCTGTGCTTTAGTATTGTTTGGGTATGTGTAGGTCCATAGTTTTCCCTCCCTTCTTTGAAAGTTTGTATTGAGGCTTGTTAATCTATTTTCTATCATGAAATCTGTAAGATGTTGTCCATTTCTGTTTGACGAGTTGTGTTGGCTGAATTTGTGGTTTCCTTTTTTCCCAGTTTGGGCATTCATGTCTCCGCCAATGACGAGAACGTTGTGTTTCGGGATGCTACGAACAAGAGAGGATAGCTCATCGTGTAAGGCGATGAGTTCAGTTTCTTCACTAACATTCGTAGGGCTGTAGCAGATTATAGTAGCTCTGGGGTTGCCATTAAAAGTAGCTACCATTACCCAAGGTTGTATTCTCTCAATGCTATTTAGTGATTTTAAGGCTCATGGTCCTATAAGCATACCTACACCTCCTATCGTTGTATTGACAGAATATTTCCATGTTGATGCAGTGGCTAGCATCCATCGATTACGATAATCGTGATATTCAATATCCTTGCTATGTGTGTATAAGTGTTCTTGAATGCATATTATGTCTATGTTATTATCTATGGCCGATGCAGTCAGCTCCGGTAGTTGTCCTATATTATTTAAGGTTCTAAAGTTGAACGTTGCTATTTGTATTGTTAGTTTGCATTTTAGTAAGTTTTGTTTAAGCTCTGTAGCTGATTTTTGGAACAATGAGGCCAGGGCTCCAACTACAGCCGGACGGGCCCCTTTTTTAACCGCGAAAAGAACAACGTGGTTTGGACATGTGGTTTATACACATATATAAACGTATACATACATATATACAAACATATATACGTGTATATATATATATATATATATATATATGCATATATATATATATATACAAATATACATACATATACATATGCATATATACATACATATCTATATATATGCACACAAACATATAAATATATATATATACACACATATATGTACATACATATATATAAATATACATATATATGTATATACACGTATATATATATATAAATACATATATACATATATAAATACATATATATATATATATATATATACACATATATATATATACATGCACATAAGTATATATATATATATATATATATATATATACGTGGTGCATACGGTAAGTTTCCAGACTTTTTTCGTATGGGCATTTAAAATTGTCGTAGACTCTTGAAAATTCAGTATCTTATTGCTATACATCTTATGAGATGACTGACCAATTTTTATGATTTCAGGTTCAAATGATCAGCTACAGCAGAAATTGGAATACACCCTACTAAAGCCTGATTATCACAGCTGGTGAATTTCAAAAATGCAATCTGATACAATAGAAGAACGATATGCAATAAAGTTCTGTTTTAAACTTGGAAAAAATGCCACAGAAAAGTATGGAATGCTTGAGACGGCTTTTGGACCATCCTGCATGAATCGAGCATCAGTTTTTGAGTGGCATAAGAGATTTAAGGAAGGCAGGGAGTCTGTGAGGGATGATGAGATGTGTGGGAGGAGTAAGGAAGTCAATACACCAGAGTTTATTGGCCAAAGGGTTAGGCTTACAGAGTTGATATATATATATATATATATATATATATATATATACGTATATATACACATATAAATTCATATATATACACACACACACACACACATAGATATATATACACACACACATATATATATATGCACACAATTATATATATATATACACCTAAAAATATACACATACACCATTATTCATATATATATATATATACACACCATTATTCATATATATATATATATATACACAGAGTATATATATATATAAATATATACACACACACACAGACATAAACATGGGTTTGCCTGATTGAGTGTCATCAAAAAGACTTTCACTGGAGTTAAAATACACGAACTCTTTGTAAAGAAGTTCTGTATGCAGTGGTTAGTTAAGATGGTCACGCTGTCAATACTTTGGAACATAAAAAGATCTATCACCATTTATTTTCTAGTAAAATAATTGACCATAAATAAAGCTTTCTAGAAAAAATTCACCTTTTTTATTGAATGAGTTATTCAATAAAAAAGGTAAATTTTGCCTTATATATATATATATATATATATATATTGTTGTGATGCTGACCAAAGAAAGACATGGGGAACACAAAAGGTTTGATAGAAAAACATATATTCAAGTAACTAAAACAAGATACAAGTGAACCTGGTTAAACAGTAGTTAGTTGGTAGAAAGCTGAGCATCCATTGTGATAGTGACTATTCGCCGACAACTCAAATTGTATTACATGTGATTGTGTCACACCAATTGGTGCACTCCTCTCTGACACTCTTGTTGACGTGTATTTATGGAGGAGGGCAAGTTCATCATGTAGGGAGTAAAACATATATTTAGTATTCCAGTCTAATACATATAATTTTCCAATAGATCTTTTTGACTCATTGAGAGGACCCTAACAGGTCAAAGTGGACCCAGGAGCAATGTCAATGAAAGAGGCAGTTCATGCACATGGAACTCTAGAAGTGGATGCTCACCACTAGATGCAATTTAGCACCATATTCAGGACACCCCTTTTTAGAGAGGGAGTCTCACCATATTGTAGGGGATACAATCAGCATATTCTTAGTGGCATCGATTTGGTTGTTTGTGTATTTGCAAGAGATAATTTTTCTAACCCATTTTTTTAGCAGTGCTAACTTCTCCGAAATCACAACAGTTTTTTTGTGAAATTAATGAGAGGAGAAAAGACCAATGTGATAACACCATCTTTTTAAAGATTCTTTATCATGCAATACCAGATGATAGAATAATTTGCAAAAATTACAAACTCTTGTATTTAGACAAGGTGGTCTTAAGCTTTTGTTAATGACTGCATTTATGTGAGAATGTTGAGTGGGAATGCATAGTTCATGCAAATATACAATTCTATTTGGGATAGATGAATCAATACTCAATAAAGATCTTTTTTTTTCTTTTAATTTAAATTTCTTTTCAAAGAAAATAAGGCAAAAAAGAAGTTGAAGAATTTTCTGCATTGGCACCAAATTTGCATTCAATTTGTTTGAAATGTTTACGAAAGGGAAATGTAGAGGGGATGAGATTTATATCTGGAAGGTGGGGTCATTTGTTGTTTTTTTTTGGTTTTTTTTGTGGAGGATGGAAAAAAAAGAAGGAAGAAGAAAGAAACTAGAAAGAAACATGAGCATGACAAAGGGCCAAGAAAAATGGAATAGAAAAAATGGACAAAATTAAAAAGATTAATAAAGGCAAAGAAAGAGAGAGAGAGAGAGAGAGAGAGAGAGAGGAAAAAGAGAGAGAGAGAGAGAGAAAGAGGAGAAACAAAAGAAAGGGAAGGAGAAAGGAGAAGCAAAAAAAAAAAGAGATGGAGAAAGAGAAGAAAAATAAAGGGAGAGAGAAATAGAAGAGAAGCGAAAGAAAGAGAGGAAGAGAGAGAGGAGAAGTGAAAGAAAGGGAGGAAGAGAAAATGCAAGAGAAAAAGCAAGAGAAAGGGTGAGAGCAAAAGAGGTGAAAGGAAAAAAGGGAGAGAGAAAGAAAAGCAAAAGAAAAGGAGAGAGAAAGAACGGAAGCAAAAGAGAGGGAGAGAGAAAGTGAGGAGAAGCAAGAGAGAGAGGAGAAGGAAGAGAAAAGAAGAGAGTAAGAAAAAAGCAAGAGAAAAAGAGAGAGAAGAAGAGAAGCAAGAGAAAGGTAGAGAGTTGGGAAGTTAGAGAGAAGAGGAGAAGCAAAAGACAGGGAGAGAGAAATAGATGTAGGAAAAGAAAGGGAGAGAGAAAGAGTAGAAGCAAGAGAAAAGGAAAAAGAAAGTAAAGCAAGTGACAGAGAAAGAAAGAGGAAGAAAAAAAGAAAAGGAAATATCAATATATATATATATATATATATATATATCTCACACACATAGAAGTGTTCTTTAAGTCTTTTTGCAGAACACATGGTTAAAATACCTAATTCATCACAAAGTTATTAAAGTGACTGTCAAATCTACTCAGACTTGAAAAGGTTTATGGTTAACAAACAGAAAAAAAAAATAAAAAATAAAAAAAAAAATAAAAAGATCCTATATACCCCAACCCATATACCCGATACCAAATCCTGAGAAAAGAAGAGAAAAGCTGTGGCTAGAGAGATAATGTAAAGGATAGCAGAGGGGTGGCGGGTTGAACGGAAAGCAAAAATAAATGATTAAAAATATTGAAAACTAAAAATGGGAGGATTAGAAAAAACTTAAAATAACTGGGGGGAAAAAAAAAAGGAAAAGGAAAAAAATTAATCAAAATATAAGAGAGAAAAATGTTCATTTTAGCCAGCAGATATAAAACTGTGGCCAACACTACTGTTACTATCACCACCTTATACATTTTTCTTCCCCTTTTTCTGTATATACAAATTGAGATTTACTGAGGTATCATGGTTCTATATTGAAAAGCTGGTGTTTACCTAAGGGCTAAAAAGCAACATTATATATATATATATATATATATATATATATATATATATATATATATACAAAAACATCTCAAATATTAATCATTTTTGAGTTGCCAATAATATCTTAGAGCTGGTTTGGCATTAAAAGTCGACCACTGTTAAAATCGGATTGGCTGTTAAGGCATCCTAAGAAAAATTGTATACAAAAGAAAAAGAAAAGAAAAGAAAAAAAAGAAAACATTTTTTTTTTTCTAAATATTTAGAGAAATCGACAATGTTGCAAATTCAGTTT
>CAUZXS010003112.1:2500-177500 GCA_963585895.1 Sepioteuthis lessoniana
TTGAAACTCAGATCCAAACCATTATTATTATATTCGACTATACATTCGTTCCTTTTCTTTTCTTCTTTCGTTCGTTTCTTTCTTTGTTGCATTAAGCTGCATCTGATACTGAGGCTCCGGTCCTTGAGTTTTGGGAATTTTGTTTACACCTTTTCTCTCAGGTCCAATTTGACGCAGTCGTATGTTACGGTTGCATCTTTGATCAAATAGAACACTTTACTATGAAATCATTGAACTCTGTGAAACAAATAACGCTAAATTGAATTATTAGTGTTAGATAGCAATGATTGAAACTATTTAACTGTGTGCAAACAAATGATTTGTATTAAATTAGAGATAATGGATCAATCGAATAACTATCAAATGGTTTCGAGTATTGCTATTTAAATGTGTTCAAATAGAACTATTAGTATTAGATAGCAATACTTGAAACCATTTAACTCTGAGAAAATAGAAATACTAGTGTTAGATTGCAATATGTGAAACTGCAAATATGAGCTGGAGGTCACAGAAAAGGTCACATACAAACTTAAACTGGCATCAAGAGATGCCATGAAACAACAAACTAACCAAAGAAAACTGTTCAATTATTTAAAAAGGTTTATTACCATTCAACTGTGAAATCAATTAAGCTCTAACACGTTGAAAAACAGTTACCTGACTATTCGTGTACGAATCATCACCTCCCACACACACACACACACACACACACGTGGCATTAAATAATCCACTCGAGCTGATATGCCATGAAACACCGCGAAACCTGCCTCTCTTTTCCGTAGCCGGATGTGGCACAAGGTCATTTCTGCCCTAAAATTAGCATAAGTGCTAAGTAAAACAGTTTCGTTCGGTATCTTAACTCGGATTGTCGCTTGCTTTCTTACGACTATAACCGTTATACGTACTAAGCACACTTCTTCATAATGAAATATCTAAAGTTGATAGTTTAATGTTGTTTAAGGATACATTATTCAATTGAACCGAAAATCTCAAGGGTATTGTTCTAATACAAGGAATATCATTAAAACCAGCATTATAATTGCCCTCGGGATGGAATTTTAAATTATCAGAAGCTATTTAAGCAAGAAAAGATTACTTGCAATTTCATTAGATATAAATCCTATTGTCATTTCCATAAATATAAAAATATACGATAATCTATATGATACGTAGTAGAAAATAGTAGTAAGGAAGAGTATGAAGAAGAAATGAAAGAAAATTGATTGATGAAATGTGTCCTACTAATCAAAATCACCATTATCTTAATGCTAAATTAATGCTTTTCAGTTTTTCGATTGAACTATTTAATTTTTTTCCCTAAAAACAATCTAGTTACCTGTGTGTACATTTATTTAACTGAACTACAACTAACCCAATATGTAGCACATGGTCCTTTTAGATTAGCAAGCCACGCACAAATCGACTCACGCGTTGGCTATTTCAAAAAATGCTAGGTTCTTTCTGCATTTCCTATAATGGTCACCTCAGGTGCCAAGCTACTTACTTAGCTCTTCAAAGCAAGTACTGCCAGGTGGAGAAGGCTCCCTGGAACAAGACAAATTGCTCCATACCACCCATCCGAGGTGAGCCCTAGTAACAGCATGGGTGGTTAGTGGTTATGTGTGTGTTCTCAACTATTAGATACTTCTGTCGTTCTTGTGACGCCATGGGCTAGGCCAATCATTTCGTCGAGGGGAGGGTGGAAGGATATCCCAGTTGGCTGCAGGGAAATTATGGATCAGCGTATCGTGTGAATGAACGGACAAGCAGAATTATAATAGATTTCGATAATTTTTTTATTTCTTATATTTTGCAGTAGTGCGTTTTTATTTATTTTTTTGGTGGGGGCATTTTCTGGGGGACGGTGGAGTACATTTTCTTTCTGTTCTTACAATTTTCTTTTTTTTTTTTTTCCCTCGTCCAGTCGAAGTTGATGCTATGTTCATCTACCTTCATCTTTTCCGCCACCAATTCATCCGTATCATTTTTTTTCTTTCCTTTTTTTTTTCTTCAATCTTCTCCTAGTCTGTTTTCTAGATTCTCATAATTTCTTCTCTTTGACTCTTTTTCACACTTCTTCGACCCAAGCTTGGCACTTTCGTCATCTTTCTTGCTCTTCAATTAACATCTTTCTAAATTCCTCCCTTTTCTTTCGCAACCTATTCTTTCACTTCCTCCTTCTATTGCATACTTACTATTCTTTCCTCTCTAAACACCATCCTTTCCACTGTCCACTGCATTTTTCTCCAGCGACTACAATTTCATCTGTCCAAGAAAACCAACGCCCACAGGACATACTCAATCACCGTCAACTTGCTTCCTTTTATTCCCCTTCTTCCCTTCCTACTCCATCATCTCTCAAAAACGAACTATTTCTATAATTTGCATTCGATTTTATACCTTACTCGTGGAAAGCTAGAACTACCTCTATCTGGACACCATTTTGTCCAGTAACGATCCTCGAACAGAAGGCGGGAAAAAATCATTCATCCTCTTTTCTTTTCTTTTTTTTCCCACCATCACTGATTCCGCAAGCATCTTATAACATCTCTGTCTTCTGAGCCCCGACACCTTTCAATTTGACAGCATCCAGGCTCTTCAGGCAAAAGTGTGACAACCACCACTTTTTTGTGTGCAGGGCCCGCTAATGTATTTCTAATGAGTAACACTCTCTAGTCTCGACTGAATGTGAGTGGGTCACGCCTCTCGATTGTTGACCCTAAGCCCACATACGGTGATTATCGTGCCGAAAGTCCAACTGAAGAATGGCCACCAATCATTATGAAAAGAAGTCAAGAATATGGAATAATGTGAATATAATATTGCTACTAATTTTCCTATTTTTATTTTTACAATGTAACAAAAGCTTTAATCTTGTGGGTGATAATAAAAACGGTATTAAATAAGTGGATCAAAAGGATGATCACCACAATCATTTTTTTTTTCAGTTTAGAATATCTTATTAAAAAAGACTGAATTAATCAATAGATGTTGAAACATGAATTACAGTTGGAACAAGAGTTACAACCACAGTCAAAATATTAACCAGTTCAGTTGGCTGGGGTTGTAAAACACGCCGACTTCACTTCTATGGAAGAGTTAGATCTCTCGCTACAACCAATGTTCTGAATATAACACTAAACTGCATCTGATTGCTAGGCTCGTATCCTGAATCTTTGGGAGTAATACTACCTGTTAGGATCCGATCTATGGGTCAAATAGAATTGTTTAATCGCTGCTTAAACCATTTAACTGTGTGCAAACAAATAAACACTGGCTCTTTTAAAATGTCACTAACAAATTATTCGCTTAGAAATTACATGTAATATCATCATGTCGTGCCACAGGCACGGATATTCTTGACCCTCTCTCGCCACTTCTCCTTATCGTTCATCGCTTCTGGCAGGTCTTCAGGGCTGCATCCCGTATCCTCACATAGCTAATGGATGTATGTTCGAGCTGGTCGTCAAGCCATATGTGGGGTTCATAGGATTACATGACTTATGAGCTCGTCCTTGCTTCTCCAGCAGCGACCGGCATGTCTGGTTCGTCTAACTTGGATAGTTTTCGGGATAGAAGGCAGGTGTCCGTATAGCTGGTGCCTTGTGGGGTGTTGCCTCCAGGACTTGTTCAGTATTGCTCGAAACTTTATTGTGTAATTGCCGTCTGGCTTCTTCTCTAGCCATTTTGTGCATCCTTTCATTTTATCGGTCAAGTCTGAATTCCATATGATCGATAGCTGTCCATGCCTTCATTAGCCGCGTGTCGATGTCCTTTTCTGTTGATGATACGCTGCTTCCTAAGTAGGTGAATTTGTCAACTAGTTTAAGAGGGGTTCCATCAAGTGTGGTGATGTGGCCTGTTTGATTATAGCACATATATTCCGTTTTGTGTGCATTGACATGGAGACCAATGCCTGCGGCGGCTCGTTCCAAACTATGCACTACTGCATATGTAATATACATATATAAAAACAGGATTTGACATTACATAACCTACAACGATTGATATGTCATAAAATACAATAACTTGCAGCGCGTATACCACGTAATCGTAGAAACCCCAATCATTGATTATCCTTAAAAAGAAAACTATGAATTGAAGCAAAGAAATTACATATCGTTGGAATTTAGAATACGTTTCCAGAGGTGGAAGATCCCCCACCTCCCAAAAAAGTGTGTGGAAGGACTTTGTTTCCAACCTGCATGTAAGATGAGTTCTAAGCAATCTAATGTATTTCTTTGTTGCCATTTCTTCCAGTTCCCCTCTGACCTGGAGGGGTAATACTCATTAGTCTTATCCGCTGGTCAAATACGTCTTTATAGAAATAATCAATATTTGATAAGAATACTTGAAACCATATGACTGCATGAAGCCAAATTACAA
This sequence comes from Sepioteuthis lessoniana, assembly GCA_963585895.1. Lineage (NCBI taxonomy): Eukaryota > Metazoa > Mollusca > Cephalopoda > Myopsida > Loliginidae > Sepioteuthis > Sepioteuthis lessoniana. The sequence continues at coordinate 6,887 of CAUZXS010003112.1, forward strand.
TTGAATAAGAATAAATAATTAAAACATTATAATTACAAAAGACGCTGGCATTAAGTTTTAGTTTCTTTGTTTAATGACATATCAACCTTCGTGGGTTATTTGCTCTCTGTTATCCTTAGAGAACAGTTGTGGTAATACCTAACCCAACTGTCAACAGTTCTATTTCAAACAATTCAACTTAGCCTAAATACAGTTTCAATGTCGAAAACAGTTTTATTTCAAATAATCTAGTTAAGCATACAAAAACAGTTCCGTTTCAAACTATTCTGTATGGTAAAATTTAGTTCTATTTTACCCTATCAGGTGATACCACTCCGGGCCAGAGTAGACCTGAGAGCGATAGCAATGAAGGGGTACTCTGCAATACCCAAAGCTTCAGCATTACTGAAACCTGATCATCAGAATGTTAAGAGTCTTACCCCTCTGCAGAGAAGCAGTCTGTGACAGAGGTACTACGGAAATCAACAGGGGTACTACGGAAATCAAAGCTAGGAGCCTCAGGGCGTTCATACCTTTTCCAATAGTCTTGGTACGCAAGTGATGGTAATGGCTAGGCTGGAGTTCAAAATCGCTTTCTACGATGTTGTAGTCCAGCATTTTAGCCACTAAGATATATCGATTCTCCACTGACCCATGCGAACAAAATTGAGGAAGAGATTTACGATCCCTCACTCCGTACAGCATATAAGCAGCCATGATATTGACTTGCGAATTCTTGATTTTGTTTAATTTTTTTTTTGTACTCGAACAAGCAAATGTCAATTATGAGGCAGGCCCAACTAAAGTCCTCATTGTCTTACATATGATTTGCTTCAAGTGCTTATTACTTATGAACTCTAAACTTCATAGGCCAATCTCTGAAGTAACCTGGCACGTAAGCCGTTTTCATCCCAAATGTTCTGATTTTTATCTGTTAGAAGCGTGAAAGTCTCCCTCCCAGAAATGCCCGAAACATTTTAGTTTAATTAAATCTTCCTGATAAAATTCAATCTAGAATGCTGTTTATATTTGCAATCTGCTGGAGTGACCACTATTTTTTTTATTTATTTATAATTTATTTATTTTTTAAGTAATAAGACAGGATTTATTCGAGCTGAAAGCATATAAGATTTTTCAAAAGTACGCTTTAGTACACAAAAAAACAAACTATGCCAATGTTTCTTCTGCTTCTCTGTATGTGTATGAACGAGCATGCATGCATACATATATATATATATATATGTGTGTGTGTGTGAGCGCATATGTATCTCTAGAGATGTTAACATATACTTATGTTAACTTTTTGTCATTTTCATTTAGAAATTGAGATAACTGTTTTTCTTAACGGCCGTCCATTGAGATGAGTGGCCGTTTTATGGAATCCGTTGTTCATATTTCTGTCAAAGATGAAACAGTTAAAATTCAATAGGAATTCCTTCCATTTTTCTTTCCCTTTTTTCTGCAACTGGAACCTTTGTAATTTCATCCTTGACTTCAAATAACAAAACCCTAATTAGCAACATGAGTTGACCCCTTAAACTTCATTGGCTTCATTTTTTAAAGTCTTGCTGCTGGGTAAAACGTGTGAAATGTTACGCTTATCAGAACAACAAACGGAATCAGTGAAATGTTTTTGTTTCAGACACCAGCTGAGTGTAGCCATTTATAACGTAATATTTTAGCACAAATAAATCATAAATCAGTATCGGCTTACACTCTGTCCCAGCCACATTAACAAGTATCGTCACTAGCATGCCACAGGAGCTCGGAGGGATCGGAGTATTCTTCTCAACTGTTTTTCAAAATGTTAAGTGGTAATAGCAGTTTAAATTTAAAGAGATGGGCGTTACCAAGTAACTCTTCTTGACATTTGATATGATGGACAAAATCCACCTTGAAAACCTCCGAAGATAACAACTCTAATCTTTTCATCCTATTTCTGAATTTAAAAAAAATCTCAAACTGGAAATTTACTGTCAAGTTAAATTTTTTAAAATTGAGTCAACTAGCCATTGGATTTTTTCTTATTAGAGCTAAATATTTTTGGAACAAGCTGCTGAATGAGATCAAAAACATCAATACAGTTAAAAAAAGTGAACTTTGATTTTTGCATCAATCAAATGAATTTCTCCGCAGAATTTGATCAGTATGTAAATATTTATTTTATATATATATATATATATATATATATATATATATATATATATATATATTAGTGCAAATATAATTTTTTAAGGTTGATGTGATACTATAGTAAACAGGGGAGATACCCAAGGAGTCATAACAAAAAAATGTTGATCCTATTTACCAACCCCCCTGCTCGGGAAGGATATGACACAAGGTCAATTTTTAAGCGGAGTTCAACAGGTTTGAATTCAGTTTTCCTTCTCCTAGATTAGTTGTCTCACCAAGGCTGAAGAACCTTGTCTGTCCTACTATTTACCCATAGCTGGAGGGAGAATAATTGGAGTCATAGCTTTCCCAAGAGTATTAGTGCTATGTGAAATGCAATCAGTCTCGTCCAGGATTTGAACTCGTGTCGCCGTGTCCAATTCCTACGACGATAACCATTACTCCACGTACACCTCCAAAAAAATGTTGATATAGTTGATCTTGTTTTCCATCAAGTAATTCTTTTAATTGTTTAAGTGTATAAAAAGAAGCCATTTGAAATTGAAAAGAATTGAAGACATTTAATTATGGCTGATTTTTTTTCTTTGTGTTTAACGTTCTGTACTTTTCCCATGATTCCACTTTTAGCTTTATCCTTTATACGGCATATCAATTCCTTATAGGCGTAGTTAAGGCCAAAATTTGATTCCTAAATGTTGGATGAAAATCATTATTTTCAATGGACCATTATATTATTAAAATTTATATTTTTATTTGCCTAATTATCTTTGCAAACAGTCATGATTTCAAGTATTTAATACGAATAATCTACACGTATTTGAAGGATTTCAAGTATTCCTTTCTAATACTAATTGTTTATTTACAATCATGTCGAGTCTAACAATTTTATTAGTGTTTGTTTATTGTTTCATGTTGCTAAAAATCGTTCTTAGTACATAATAATAGCGTCAAATAACTATTCTTACTATATAACAGAACAAATTATATCATTAATTCTTAATGAATAGATTTTAAATCTGTTTGACAGATAGATGGGACTTGAACACGCACTTAACACTCCTGGTCAGAATGAACTTTGGAGTAATATTAATGTGACTCCAGTGTTCCAGAATTGCAGCCTCACCGCCCGATGCAATTTAGCTATATTAAGGAATCTCCCCTTTTAAGGGGGTTGGATACAGACGATGGAATTTAAGACGATGAATTTTAAGCCTTGTCCATAGAGTTGTCCAGTCATTAGTGTGTCGTATACTTATATAAAATTTATTAAACATACTCGCCAAAAAGTGATCTAAAACTATACATCACACCCCCTTCTCCTGTGTGTGTGTGTATATCAAAATGGCAAAGCTTGGTTTAAGCATGACGCCTTGAGGTGGTGTGCGATTAGGAAAATATCAATTTCTGATAACGCATTTTTTATCATTTCTCGCTTGAAGGAAAATGTTTGCAGTACATTCCTTCACCCTTGTGTGTTGGGGAGGCATGCAATATTTTGGTTGATCTTGTTTATCGCTCAAGTTAATGATCTCTTAAGTTTCCTTCGCTTGAATTACAATAAAATTTTGAATATGTAAGAATTAAATATTTCTAAGAGGCACTAGAATTTTTGAAATACCAATGTAGGTCCGAAATCGGTTGGAAACCATTGGTCTATGCCTATTTATTTCAACGAGCACTTCTCCTTTGTCAGTTTTCAATCTGTCTGTGTTTTTTATTTTATTTTTTTTTTTTTTTAAACCATTTACAATCTGCAATTTTCACGAAACTAACATAAAAACAAAGGTATATCGGTAAGTAGGCAACTGAACGCAGAAAAAAAGCACTGACTTTCCCCAGCAAATTTTTCTTTTCAACATAGTCTCTTTCTGTATTAAAAGCTCTAATTGCGGGGTTTAGAATACACTGCTTTTATCCCTGAATAGAGGTAAGATCCTCCCAAAAACGGGGGTTCAGGGTATGACACTAAACTATATCAGATGTTGAATCACTAGTTCTGTGAAGTGTAGAGTCTCTCTTCATTGCTATTACTCTCATGTCTTCTCTGATCCAGAGTGGCAATGCCACTAAGGGAATTATCTATGTGTCAAATAGATCTGTTAAAGAATTTTTCGTATTCCAAAAACGGAAAGTCTTATACAAAAAATAATTAAGAACGTAATTCCCTAAACTCTCAACGTAAAATAACCCTTAGCAGATTGACAAGCTATTAAAATCAATCATTTCCTCGTTGAATTCTTCAATTCAGTGAAGAATGTATATGATTTAGATCCCATATAATACACTGAAAATTTTCCTACCCAAATTTAGAGAATTTCGTCACGGTGTGGGCACATTGATATCCATTGAATATACAAGAAATAGCTATCTTACCGCGGAAATTTTCGTATCTACTTCCTTGAGTTCATAGCAATTTATCTTAATTCAGTCAATTCATCTATCTTCTATTCATGTGATTCTTTACAGCATCTATTTAACCCATTATTTAAGGCTTTCTCTCCAAAGTCCAACCTGATGGGGCAAAGCTGTTCTCTTGTTTTTACGCTGCAACGAGTATCTCTTCATCAACCGCGCAATGCAGACAGCTCTTTAAATATAATAGATTAGTAATCTTTCTCAAGTTAAGGGTCACCAATGATGATTAATCCACCTTCCAAAAACCGGTGACCTTTTAGTCTAAATTCCTCTGCTGAGAAGATTTTTCATCGGAGACCGTTCAAAATCTTAGGCAACGAAAATCCTCGTTGGAAAATTTACAAACAGTGAGCGCTTCTCAATTCTATAGATTTTTTGCGGGATGGGAGGACTATTATCTCTTATTTCAAAAGAGTACTTTTTTTTCTTTAACGGGAAGGGGATATCTCTCCTCTTAGTGGCGGGCCTCTGAAATTAGTAGAAAAGTTCACGTACCAGAGCAGCTGTGTCTTATCAACTGAAAATTATGTTAATATAGGCCTAGTTTGGCGTGGACTGCAGTCAATTAATTATTGATCATATCGAAGTCTGATCTATCTGCTAAAATAAAACGAAGTTTCTTCAAGAAGTAGCAGTTCATAATACTGTAAGGATGCAACACATGGACGCTAATAAAACCCAGAGAAAAAAGGAAGATAGAAACTATAAAGAATGCTATTTTGAACAAATCCTCGAAGCAACACGTCACGAAACAAAAGCTTTACGGCCACTTATATCCCATCTCAAAAACTATTCTAGTAAGACAAACAAAACTTCAGACACGGCTGAAGAAGCAAGAACGAACTCATTATGTGACGTTTTTCTATTGACCTAAACACATGGATGTGCTAGTGTTGACCGACCAGCAGTTAATTATTTACATCAGGTCTGTGCGGAACTGGATGTAGTTTAGAAGCGATGGATGATAGTGTTGTATAGCCGTGATACAACTAAACGTATACATATATATGCGGAAACATAATCAACAATAATGACGAATGAACACACTTCTTTAGAAAAAAATACCTCTCACACTTAATTCGAAAGGGTTGTGTGTGAGAGGTGAGTTGGAGACTGAACAGACTGCAACATATTGACCCCAAGTTCCTCTGTCTTTAGCAGTACTTCTTTCTCATTCTGCTGGACTGCTCAACCGGGGATCCTGAAGGCCAAAGTCCTCTGCTGGGAGCTGGTTCTCACTGACTCGAACTCCAACTAACTGACCCCAACTAACGCGCCGTGCGTCCCGTAGCCCCCAGCTGGACTGCCCTCGCCCAGGTTCAAATCTCAACTAACGTCTTTTTTCAAAAATCACCAAAATTCCCAGCCCATCGCTTCCGGGCATGACGTCATTCACACTCCAGTCCCATTTCCCATCCGATGTTTTTATTATGACATTTGTGATTGTCACATCCTCCGCGCACGAGCGTGAACACCTGCACTAAGAGCCGAACAGTTCAAAGCCTAACCAAACTGAATGATAAGATATAACCAACGAAAAATAATAATATAAAAAAATCATTTCGCAATTATATAACAATAGGAAAGGATGGAGTCAGAAAATTCGTGCTGTCAGCGTAACTTGATAACACATGACATTCAGAATGTTATCCTCACATTTTTACCTTTTATCCTATCCACCCTGTCGGTGGAGCTTAGCATAAACTGACAGAATTCTCTGCCGAGGGATAAAATTCCTTACACACAAAAATGTTCTGCGTATGAGACTAAATTCTAATGTTGAGGTTTCAAGTCTGGAACAATAGTATCCCATCACTGCTCTTACACTCAGGTTCACTTTCATCGAAGTAGTAGCACCTGTTAGGTTTCATCCATGGGTAAAACAGATCCATAAAAAAATATTCGGAATACTTGATACCATGTAAATGTATATTTTATTTGTAGCAATAATTATTTGATTAGTTGCTTGGGTTTGGTTTATGATATATCAACCATGGATGGTTATTCAATGCCAAATCCTATTATATAACAGTGTTGGCTATCACTAAATCGGTTTATTGCGAACCAAGTGCAATATAATAAGGAGAGTGCTCATTATCAAGGATAGACATATTATAAATGTATAAATCTAATATATATTAAATAATATTAATATTAATTGATTTCTAAAAACATTTTTAGATACAGTTAAATGGTCAAACAGTTCTTTCAAACAATTCAGTGAAGGATAACTCAACAAATTTGAACGTTTCCAAGTATTTCTATGTATAACAATTTAATTAACAGCAGTCATTTGTTCACATAAAGTTAAAGGATCTGTTCTATTTCTAACAATTCCATTCAGCAGAAGTCATTTGTTTGCACTCAGTTTAAATCTCAAATAATTCTTTGAGCCATAGATAGAATCCTATTAGGGGCTGCTACTCCTGACCTGAGTTAACCTGGAGGCAATAAAGGAGTACTCCGCATTCCCCAAAGTTCCAACATTATTGAAGCTTTGCCGTCAGATTGTTTAGTATCATATCCAGGACAACTTGGTGGGGTCTTACACTGACTGCATCTCTTTGGCGGTGTATTCTACAGCCGAGTCAACTGGGCTCATGATTATTTGAAGCAATAATTCTTTACTTAAAACCATATAATGATTCTCAAATTATTAGTGTTAGATAGAAATACTTGAAACCATATAACTGGGCAAACTCTTATTGAATAGAAAGTTACTTGAACCGATATAATTAGTAGTATTTGATAATTCTTGAAGCCATACAACGGTGATTAAATTATTTGTATTAAATAGGAATACATACAACAGCTAAACAAATCTTGTAGAAATTACACAAAAATGTAAATACAAAAGCACAGGATACTCAATTCTCTAACTTTTAGGCATAAAATAATTCTTAATTTGCTGACATGTCATTAGAATTAATCAATTTTATCCTATTTTCAGAAAACGATTAATTTTCTTTAGGTAGTAGGTTGTTGATTTTAGATTTTACTCTCTTCGATGGTATAATAGAATCACAGAACTGCGTAATAAGTTCATGTGTTCATGGAGTTATCGTGTGATCCGGTGAGATTGGAATAGTATTATCCACTTTTATCAAGCGATTGATTATTTGTACATATTTCTTTTTAATAAACTAGAATAAACAAAGGTTTTAAAAATAAATACATTTCTGACAAACTTGAATCGATATCGATTGTTACTTAGGATACTAGTAAGTGAATTTTGTTTTTTTTTTTTGCAAGATAAATATTGATATTTTTTAAGCCATTAATCTTTATATCTAATAAAAGAAAATCAGAGGATAGGGATTTGTCAGGAAGTTAACAATATTTTTCAAAATATTTGTCGGAATTAAGAAAATAGATCAAGACTTTATATCCAATACGTAACTATTTAATATATTCAGTTTTGTCTCTCACGTTCTCGCCATCTCTCTCCCTCTCTAGCCTTTTCTGTTTTTTACGCAACAAATTTTATTTGAGTCTAATTTGTTTCATTAAATAAAGCAGATCCTTTATTTGGATAAAGTTTGTTTTTTTTTATAGTGATAAAAACATTAAATACTGTTTAAAGCTTTGCTTTCTATTATCAAAATAATGACCAACCATGGCCGAAATTACTAGAACTTAAAAAAACTAAACGACTTTTACTTAGTATTCGTCCATATCTGTGACATCTTGCTCTTGGACTGGAGAAAAATCGTTTCATAAATATATACATGTATCATTTTTTAAATGATAAATCGATAAAAATTGTTAGCAAAAATTCTGAGATTTTGACTATAATAAAGTAAAAACAATTATCTTAACACTAAATTCTATATAGCACTGACGTAGAACTTCGAAGATACTTCGTGTTACGATCCTGCAAATGAAGTGTTGGTTTAAAATTACGAATTATATTCGGTTAATGATGTCAGTCAATTTCCTATAGTGTTGAAGTGCACTTGATTATAAACATGACATTTTAATGGGTTAAAGTATCGATAATTAAGATAATATCATAAGATAGATATCTAAAAGTACTCAATTTGATGTGTAAGTAGCTGGGAAGACGTGTGCGAATATTTGCATGTTTACAAAAGAAGTCAAAATATTTACTGATTATCTATAGAGATTTTTTTAGTGTACCCAGGCAAACGAATCATTGGATAGATTTACTTTGCATAAATAAAAATATTTTTTAAAATTAATTCAAAGAAATAAAGGGAAAGAAAAAAACGATATTATCGTTTTTGTTCGTAATTTAAATTTTTTTATTTTATTATAGTATTAAAGGAAAGATGTGGTTAAAAAAAAGAAACAAAAATGGATGACGGCAGACAAATCTTAGACAAAACGAGAGTTGACAAAGAAATCAGAACATGAATACGAACAAAGTTCGAGTCATGCCCATATAATTGGCGTTGCAAAATGTCCGGTCTCACGAGATTTGAAACACCGCAGAAGGAGCTTTTCACTTGGGTCAGAGTTTGACATTTCACATCGATCTCCTGTTTTGAAGGCACGAAAAAACACTTCTAGTTGTTTTTCACTTGCGTCTTTGGTGACCAAACAAGACGGTGGCCTTGCAAACAGTCCCCTATGCAAAAAAAACCCTCCCGGTTCAGCAAACATCTGTCGGTAATTCATCAAATCGAAACAAACCCAGTGAAAATAAATAAACAATTAGGATTGTGTCTAAAGAGAAAGCGGGGGAATAAAAAAAAACTGAAAGAATATAAAGGAAGGGGAAATATTAGGAATGGATATAGATGAAAGGGTGAATATTAGTAGACGTCTGAGATTAGTGGAATGAGAAAAGGAAAGTTGTATTCAAAGTAACAAGCAAGAGAGGACGCGAAGGAGCGTAGAATGGGACGAAAAACAAGTAAGGGAATAAAGAGTGACAAAGAAACAATAAGATCTTTATACACATAAAAATATGGATGCAATAGAATTATGAATAATAGAAAAAAAAAGATATGGAAAAATAATTAGAAATGGAAGAAGTTAAAGACAAACAAGAGCGAAAAGGAATTTTTAGAGATTAAATAAGATAAAAACGAATAATGATTCAATAGCTACTACATCGAGGTGTAGAGGAGGGCGCTACTCCAGTTCCTGGATTGCTCCACTTTACCCTTCATCCATATCTTTATAATGCTGAGCGTTAAGCAAGGCGGCATCAAGTACCATTTTTTTGAGTCTTTGGTATGACTCGACCTGGGATTGAACTCCGGTCTTCTGCACTATTGGCCAACACTACAGACATTAAAAATATGAATAAAGAGGATCCTAAGGAGCGAGCAAAAAAATTCATCATTCGTAGAAATAATTTAATAACTCTATGAATCTTATTAAATTCTCTTACATTTTCAACCTTCTTGTTTCAGGATTCAGCGCTCTTATTGATATTACTACTAGATATTTATGCAGGATGCGGAAGAAATAATTCTCTAATTTTAAACTTCTACCCATGTGGTGCAAAGAGCTTTTGGAGCTACCATGGAAAAAATAGCGAAAGTCAAGTGGGCCTTCAGCTAAAAGTCTTCCATTTATTTATTTTGCTTTAGATACAAGCAATTACGATCATGACTTGTGCCAGCACACATGTTTGCTGTTGAAACGTTTACTTTAAAGATTAGAGAAGTTGTAATTGCTACACAGAGCTTTCGTGCTCATCGGAATTATGCCGTTCCTGATAGAAAGTCGATAATGCTCTCTCTTGAAAATTCTTTTCGAGAAATCCACATGCTGATTTAACATGAAATAAGCAGTGTTAGTCCTATCCTGACTATAAAAAGAAGAAAAAAAAACTTCAACAACGTACAATGTGCACCTGTCAAAGCCATTATTGAATCTTGATAAAAAGATAGCAATATAGTGCTACAATTACCATTTGCCAAAGTTCACTTGCACTCCACAGATGAATTTAAAATGTGGGAAATATCTGTTGCTCTCTGTATAATCTGTTATCAAGGATTGTATTATTAAATACGTAAAAAAAAAAAAAAAAAAAAAAAAAAAAAAAAGCTCATACAGTGACAGTCTCTGGTGTTCGGTGCGTAAGAAAATAAAACTATGATCATATGTATCTAAAATACATATGAACCTAGTTTTCTTTTCTGCAATTGCATTTGAACCGGGTAATGCCTGCTTTTGCTAAAACTTATCATTGCTACTCAGCTGCTTCAGGTGGGATTGTAGAATACGACGGATGCATTTCTGCAAAGGTAAGACCCCCCCCACCAAAGAGTGCTCAGGATATGACATTAAACAATCTGATGGTGAGGCTCTGGTGATGCTGGAGCTTTGGGAGTCCAGAGTGCCTTCATTACCATTATTCCAGTGTCCAACTCGATATGGTCATATGTATTGGTTAAATAGAACTGGCCGACATTTAAATTGAGAGCCAACATATGACTTATACTGAACTGAATTGCTTGAAATAGAACTGTTGGATCGTTTAAGTTTGTGTAAGCAAATAACTGATGTTTAATTGAATTGTTAGTGATGCATATCAATACTTGGAGAAATCATATAAATCGAAATATAAACCTGATTTGGCATTACATAACCTAAAAAGGTTGATATGCCATAAAACCAAACCAATAAGCTGCTTTGTTTTAGTTATTTTCCATAAATAATTCCAAAGAGAAACTTGGTTGCTTAGCACCGAATTTTGCTATTTTTTTTACTAAAATTGCCTGTCTTAGAGGAGACGTTCATGGTGTAATGGACTACCAGTGTTTAATAAACTCGTCTCATATCTCTATCTTTAAAATAGGGAATTCCGTTTTATTCAATCCTACCAGAAGCCTTGTGTCAGATAAACTTCAATATTAATCAATGAATCTATTGTAGAATGCAAGTTACTTTTATTAATCATTCAAGTTTTTATGACTATTTATGAATCCCATGATTGTCCTTTTGTAATTACACGACAGTTCGAAATAGTTTGGTTTATTTTTAACAACACATTAACTTCTTTTGAGTTATTTAAGACAGAAATTTCATTAATTTCTTAATGTTTGTAATCATAACAATTTTTAATGTTCCATTGCATTTATTTTTACTGCTCTCATTCATTTCCATATAAATTTTAGTTTACACTAAGTTATATGGTATCCAGTATTCCTATCTAACTCTAATAACTTGCAAGTTTCAAGTAATAAAAAAATAGTAAAGGATTAGATATTACCATAATGTAGAGATATGCCAAGCTTTAAAACTGCAGAGGGATAAGAACCCTTCCGTAAAAAGGGCAATCCAGTCTATAACATTGAACTACATCAAATAAAGACCTCTAGTTCTGGGAGTATGGAGTACCTCTTCATTGACATTGCTCTCAGGTCGACTCTGATCCGAAATGTTTGTATCTGTGGGTCAACTAGATGTTTCAAAATTGCAGTTTAATGTAATACAAATGACACCCTTCTTTTGCAAAAGAGAGGTCTTACCTTTCTTCAGGAGAATAAAGACTACATATTCTAAGCCACGCCTACATGGCTTAGATGTTTAGTTTCTTTGTTTAATGGCATATCAGCCTTTGTAGGTTATTTAATGTCAAAGCCATTCTCCTAGAAGAACAGTAGTGGTACTATCTAACCCATAGCTGGAGGGATAAGGGTATTCATACCTTTCCCAAGGGTATTTGTCCGAAAGTGAACGTAATAGCGCTACTGGAGTACGAACTCTCGTACTACGATTCCGCAGTCACTAAGATGTTTAAGAATAATACTGAATGATACATTTTGTGAAAAAAAAACCCTCCATGATTGCTTATATATTAAAGCTCAGTGCCATATTAATGTACAAGCTATGAAATTATGCATCAGTCAGAACTTGATATTCGCTGCCTATAAAAGTTGATGGTACCCGTGGTGTGATGGTTATCGTCGTAGGAAATGGACACGGCGACACGAGTTCAAATCTTGGACGAGACTGATTGCATTTCATATAGCACTAATACCCTTAGGGAAAGGTATGAATCCAATTATTCTCCCTCCAGCTATGGGTAATTAGTAGGGCAGACTGGGTTTTCAGCCTTGGTACGGCAACTAGTCTAGGAGAAGGAAAACTCTGAATTCAAACCTGTTAAACTCCGCTTAAAAATTGACCTTGTGTCATATCCTGCCCGATTGGAGGGGTTGGTAAATATGATGAAAGTTGATATAAGAAATAATGGGATAATTACAAAATAGTATTTATTACAATCAGTCAGCATAATTGTTTCAATTGAACCCCCATTTTTATATATTTATATATATATATATATATATATATATATATATAATTTTTAGGGCACAATTTTATAATTTAAATTTCTTTAACATTAATTGGATATTTGTGATGACCATACTTGTAAGACACGTGATGATGCCAGTTCATACTTACTTTAATCCAAATATAAGCAGGGGGTGTCCTCGTGGTGTAATGGTTAAAGCGATGGACTGCGGAATCGTAGTACGCGAGTTCGTACTCCAGTCGCGCTATTACGTTCACTTTCGGGCAAATATCCTTGGAAAGTTATGAACCCCTTTATCCTCCCAGCTATGGGTTAAACAGTACCACTACTGTTCTTCTAAGAGAATAGATTTGGCATTAAATAACCTACAAAGGTTGATATGCCATTAAACAAAGAAACCAAACCAAATATAAGCTTTAAATGGTTTAAACTTTTCAAAAGATGTTAGAAAAGTTTTAGTAGTAAAGAAGGATATTTGAAACTATAACTTGAAGCTGTGTTTCTAAAAGATTAATTAGTAACTTAATATATTTGCTTGAATTAGAACCAGTAATTGAGCAGAAAAATTATTACGATATAGTAATGCTTGAAATCATAAAACAGTCTCTAAATTGTCATAATCAAATGAGAATATCTGAAACCATATAACAATGATTATGTAATCCAAATAGTTAAAATCAAAAAACTGTATGAATTATTAATATCTGTTGATACATTGGTAGATACCTTAAAATGCATAGTAATGTAGCAAAAAGCACATATAAAAACTTAATCTAAATCACCAAATATTTCTGATCGCTTTAATATCCAGTAATTGACTGGACTAGAGGAACTAATGAAATGAAGACATAAATTTTTATCAAATCTCCCTCTCGTAAGTACTAAACTCAAACATTGCATAATATTCAATTGTGAAATTAAGTGAATATTTAGGATTTCTATATTCGTCAAATACGCTATGATTTTTATTCAAACTTATTTTAATCTCTGTGTAAGCCATAAATTATCTTTTTGTAACCGATATTTTTGAGCGCTCACAGAAGGATTTTTTGGGAAAACCGAGATCAGGTTTTGAGTGATACTATTTCTCTACAGAATCCAGAAAGAAGAAAAATCGATACACAAGCGTGTTTCATTAAAAAAAAAAAAAAGCATCCTGCTGAGAGGTGCGGAAATATGACGTTACCCTCGACCATTTTACCTTGCCTCGTTTTCACACGATAGAATCCCATGATGCCATGTACGTGCTGTTCACAGGAAAATTGTCACTCACACAGACGCGCGCTTAGGTGTGAACACTATCATTGTTCGAACGAAGAAGTATTTACTGTTAAATTTTTTCTGTAAAAGTATTCTCGAAATAAGAATGTTAAAAGGATAGGTTTAACATTGTGCATGTTTGGTGGACGTGTGCATATTACGAAAAAACAAGGGCATTTCTTTGTCTTTTATTGAGTCTTCTAAAAGATTATGCTTTTAAAAAAATGAAATTTCAGGGTGTATACTTCCTGTATACTTTGGTATATAATAACCCGTAGGTGAATGATTGAAAAATATTTTTTTAGTTACATTCGGTCAGTCGGTGGGGTTTAGAATACGCAAGCTGTATCCTCTGCTGAGAGATAAAACCTCATCCAAAAGGGCTGTCCTGAGTATAACATTGAACTACATCAGATAGTGAGGCTCTTATTCTGGGATAGTGTAGTACCCCTTAGTTCATATCACTACCAGGTCGACTCTGGTCCGAAATGTTAGTACCGGCTATTCACATCTGTTGGCCAAATAGATTGTGTGCAAAAAAAATTATGAAAAAAAAATGTAACAAACCACAACACAAACGTCCGTACATTTACGCATAAAATAAAGGGAAACGTGTTTATATGCCGATAAAATCAATCTGACCAAGAAATAGATATTTTTCTATTTATAATTCCTTGACTATGAACAATCGAAATATTCCTTTTTAGAACACATTGTTGGTTTAGATGGGGTGGCTTTAGAATTGGACAAATGTTAATTTCCTTTCTTTGAATATAACACATCAAATTATGCTACTGCACATTGTTCAGAAGTATGTGAACACAGCAGGGAGCTAAAAAATTCTAAGACCAAGTCAGATAAGACCGTAGAATACACCGACTGTATTTCTCCAGAATGGTATGAGTGTCCTAGATGTGACTAGATCTGGTGACGAGGCTCCAGAAATGGTGGAGCTTTGGCTTTAACATTGAGCTACATCAGATTGTAAGACTCTTGTTCTCGGAATATGTATTATCCCTTCTTTGCCATCGCACCTACGTGCACTAGGGTCCTGTCTGGTAGCACCCGACGGGTTCCGATCTACGAGTCAAATAGACTTCTGCTAAATTGAATTGTAAAAGAGAACTGTTTTATGATTTGTGTATAAACATATGTTTAATTGAACTGTCGATGATACTTGGAACCATTTAACTTTGTTGAATTATGCTAAATTGAATTGTTAGATATAGAACTGTTAAATCATTTGACTGTGCGTATCTGCAAAATGTTTACAAATCGTATTTAATATATATGTAAAAACAGGATTTTGCACTAAATAACCATCAGAGCTTGATATGCCATAAAATCGAATCAAATTTAAAGAATTCTTGATTGGAAAAAAAATCTTTAAACATTCTTTATCAAATCTTGCTGTATACCATGATGCACATTGCATAACAGACAAAAATAAAAATTAAAAAGAATAGGACAGGAATTGAAAAAATAATTTCCAGTTTTCTCTGGTGCTTTATTTTTCAGTTATTGTAGAGTAACGGCTAAATTGTGGGACTGCGATACCACTGTAAGAGAGTTCGATCCTCAGTGGCGTCATTACGCTCACTTTTGGACTAAAACCCTTGGGAACGGTATGAATAATTCTATTCCTCCAGATATGGGTTGAATAGAGCCACTACTATCGACCAACAAGGATGGCTATTACATTAAAGATGTCACGAAGATTGATAAAGAAACAAAACTGACTACTCATACTATATGGTATGATTAGGTAGAACCTTGTATACTATTTGTTTGATATACCAACTTGGGCTTTTTATTTTCTTTCAAAACCCTTGAAGAAATATCTTAGGACAAATAGACTATTTATACAATATCTATATACATATTAATGTTGTCTGAATTTTTGAAATGAAGCTTGATCATTTTTATCATTAAGGGTTTTCGGATTATTGCCTTCATTTTTGTTATTTCCACAACGTTTCGGCCAATATGTCCTCCAGCCTTCTTCAGGTGTTTGTCGAACTCCGGAACTTTGAACTACGTCCTTTATTGAATCCACGGGGGATGCCTGTTCCAATTCCGTTTGCCATAACCGGGTACAAGTGTTAAGTATAACTGTATTGTTACTCGCCTGTAGTCAGTATTGAACGTGTAACCACTAGATGATTTTCTTCTTAGAATCTTAGGGAACCAACGCCTATAACCGTTACGCTATGTGTCCTGCTGGACACGTAGCGTGTAGGTTTCAGAGTTCGACAAACACCTGAAGAAGGCCGGAGGACATATCGGCCAAAATGTTGTGGAAATAACAATAAAGATGTCGACAATAGTCCGAAAATCCTTTATGATAAAAATAATATCAATTTGTGTTAAGTAATATAGCCGGTAGTTCCAAAAAGAATTCCCCCAGTTCTTACAATTTTTTTAATCATCCAATTTAACCCTTTTTTAAAAACTGTTGCTATTTCATCTAATAAGGCAATTTCTAGAAAAAGTTGGATCCTCTTCCTAATAGAGTACAATTGATTGATACTGATTTTTATGTAGAACAGCTTGGATTTTATTTATGAAATGAAGTAGTGTCAACCATCATGCGTCTTAACATTTTTCATCTTGATATTATTCTTGATCCCAGCTGTTCAAGCCATCTATTTATCCGACATATCAGCCATAGTATCACCTGGAGCGTATATTTTAATGAACATTCCTTTGACTCCGCTTTGAGAAGCCAGATTATCCTTACCATCTGCTGTACTATAGCCTATATTATAAACCAATCAAATGTAACTCTTTAATTCATTCTTTAAAGGAAAATAAATACTTGCGAAAGATTAATAATAGTCGTAATTGAAAATTTATCTTTCAGATAAAAGTCTTTGAAGGAATTTGATTTTAGAATTCTATTCAATGATTTCTGCTAGAATATTATGAAATTTCGGCTAGTAATTAAAATTAGGAAGTTATTTTTCTTAACTGTGAAATCACTAAGTACACATAAAGGAAAGATGCAGCAATGTAAAATAATACCAATTTAAAACTGGAATTTGACATAAGAGCATAATGATTTCGTGAAACAGACTCTGAATAAGTTGAGCCCAATACAGTTAACTCATGATTAATTATAGTGACCATAAGAAATACAATTTACCGAGTCATATCGCAAAAAAGTCAATTAGTTCTCAAGGTAAAGGAATTTGAGCTGAATGTTCTTTCAAGAAACGGGGAAAACATACCTGTGTTTGATACGTTAAAAAGTCCTTTAACTGGCCTTATGGTAAACTTTAAAGAGGAAGTAATAGAATATTCACCCACGTAAAATATTGCACCATAAATTAGGATTCAAAAAGAGGGCAGTTTCATTTGCCAAGGGAAGAGAACTATATTATGAGAAAATAATCTCGCTTCAGTGTATGCGTGCACTAAATTTTACTGCTCTTGAGCAAAGTTCTGTTGTATTTTTCATTTTTCTATCTTTTTATTTAACTAGTATCTACAATTTAGATTAAAATAAGAAATTTTGTGTCATGATCATATCAGCAGGGTGATGTCGAAAGAATTCCAAACACGTGTAGGTCATAAAATTTCCTTGTATTATCAATATTATTTTTCATGAAGTTCTTTTGAATTATCTTTAATAAAATAACATATCAACTATTACAATTATTAATTTTTGGCTATTTTTTTTATTGTACTTTAGGGTTTGCCATCAAATAAAAAACAAACTATGAATTATAGAGAAATATGTACGATTAGGATAATTTTGCTTTTCATTTTTAACTTTCAGAATGTTTTTATTCTGATGTTATACAGTTTGATATTATCTTGACTGTTATAAGCATTAGAGAGTCATATATACACAATGCTGGATGACACTGTTTGAGTTTTACTTTTCGCTAATGCTCAGGACAGACTAAGTACTTAATTCATGTTTTGGCAACAAATCAGGGAGAAGAAATCAATTCAAATTAGCAGTATTCTGTTTAAAAATCGCCCGGGTGATACATTCTGCCTTTGGTAGAACTGCTGGGTTAATACATTTATAATCAAAATATATAATCAAAAAAGTTTGAATTGTAAATACTAAATATTTTAAAATATTATTTGTCTCTCCTTTTGTATCGAAATATGTAGCGGGATTTTTTAACTACTTCCGCCGGGAACTTCACGAAGATGTATTCTTGCGCAATTTCTATCAACTTATCAAACTTGTCACAGCTGGTTTCGAATTTAGTTTTTATTCTCCAAGGCCATTCCTCCAGGGTAATTTACCCTGCTATGTAATGGCTCAACGGTTTAAAATGAGTCTCCTTTCTCCTAGGCCGGTTATCCGACGAAGTTTAGAAGCCTATAGATGAGACAATGGAGTCGTTGCTTTCCCGAGGGCATGAGCGCGAAATGAAATCCAAACAATTTCGTTCACGATTTGAACTTGGTTCGACAAATCCATTTACTTCACCACAGCAGGAGATTAATTATACTAATTTTGCGTTTTGTTTTTTGGATTTTAGATTGTGGCCAATCGTTCAGTAACAATATCACTGGGTGATATCAAGAGGAACATTTTAAGGTAAGTACATGTAATAATATTTTAGTTAAGTCTTTCTCCCCACCACCGCAAAATAGCGCTACTTTGAAGATCTAATACGATCACAAAATACACTTTTGCTTTCGGCGTGGAACATTTATGCTTGATTACCTTCCAAAATATTCTTAGTTAATTGCATATCTAAATAAGATACTACCGCATGTTTTAGATTAAGAGTTTTAGTAAAAAATATTCTTTAAGAAGAAATTTAATTTTATGTCGGAGGGATTATTTCCCCTGTCTTTGTTCATAATGTTTCTGCAATGTTACCTTCCGATCTTCAATGACGTATTTCTTTGGAGGTGTCAATGTAATACCAATAATTTTCGATTAGATCTATTTATCCATAGATCATAGCAAGTACAAACACTCTGCCGTAGATCTGAAATATATTGCAAGTATGTACAGTATTTGTCAGTATAAGGCGCCTTTTTTTTTTTTTTTTTTTTTTTTACTTAAAATCTTTTAACATTCCCCTGCGTCTTATACGCCATGTGTAGGTTTAAAATTCGCAATAGTCGACCGAAATCAGCTACTGGCTACTCCTTTCGGTTTAGAATTTATAGTAACTTTTATATACCTATTGTCATTATTTAAAAGGCTATTTATTATACAGATTAAAATTGCTATTATTGATAATGTTCATTATATCAATTTCATAACGTTTAATATTAGTTCTTTGTTTTACACTCTCATTGCTCCGGAACTTTTAGCGAGGATAAAAAACAAATTTCCCAATGTTTTCCACACAGTTTGTAAGCAAAGGTGACGCATTTTCTTTCTAAACTACAACACGATATCAGAACAACTGGCAAAATATTCAATAAAAAGATAGAGTAATCGGCTTTCTGTTGTCATCCAGTTTTGTTTTTGAACTTGCTTTATATTTGACAAAAACAAACAAACAATCATTACCCTCACTGTGCGATGCTACTCTAGCTCACTCAGGGCCTTTACCCCAAGCCGCGATACATGAACTTTTTACTTTTAATTGTGAACATTCATATAGTGACATTTTTAAAGGGCCTTAAAAGCGTCTGTAGAACCTTGTTTTTATCTACAAACTTATGCTCTGTTCCGAGCATCTAAGGTTTAACGTTTAGCATCATAAGAAATAACGTTTTAGGAATGACATGAATCTGTTTTTTTTTTCCTTCTCTGCTTTAAGTAAATACTAAAGCACACTGGGCTCTTTAGTTTATGCATGGAAACATTTTATATTTAAATTGTATAGTATGTTGTATGGCTTCACTGCTGAATGTTATGCATCTCTGCTAAGGAGTAAGACGCTTCTGCTAACGAGTGTCCTGGATATGACACTAAACTTCATTTGACAATGAGTGTCTAGTCCTGAAGCATCATTGCCATTACTCTCAGGTTTACCCTAACCCCCGAATGGAATCAGGTGATCAAATAGAACTGTTTAACCGTTTGTGTGCAAACAAATGACTGATTTTGAATAGTTATTAGCGTAAAATGGTCTCAAGTATCTAACCAATGAGCAATGGCTTTTTAAAAATCTTACCTTTAAACTATTCGTACGTATGGATAAACAGGTTTCGGTATTAAGTAATCTACAAGGTTTGATGTGTCATAAAGCTCAACCAACTTACTATAAAAGAAAATTTTCGTTCGACACTTGATCAAATGAAGCTTGAAACCTGTTACCATGATTTATGTATATATCAGGTGGGCTTGGCTTAAAGCGGGTAGCTAGCAAATAAACCAGAATTATCGTTTGATGAAACTTTGGTTAAATCTTGAATTTTTTTATTAAGGGAGTGGCAGGCACTTCATCTTCTTACAGTCACTGTGCAGGATGTCATCGGTTGTACACTGTCAATTTTTCCTCTTTTCATGTGATAACTTTTGTGACATGAAAGAAAGGCTGAGAAGAAAGCAAACTTCTATTCAGCTTGTCTGACGCCTATTTGTCGAGCACAGTTGATTTTCCAGTTTGGTACAAATGTCAAAAACTAAAGGTTGAACGTTTACTTTTACAAACTTATGAATATTGCATAGGCCTGCTGAATAATAGCTCTCAATTGGTTGTCGTCAATTCAGATACTCATCTTCAATTTTTTTTCTCCTATCATAACTTTGGAAATAATATTCGGTGTTAACATTCATTGACAATTAATTTTGATCAAATACTTAGTTGATATTGTAAGGTTTCTGAGGATCCTAAATACGAAACAAAGCTTCTCCATTGTATTATATAATTAGCTGAAGTCTGACGTTTCCAAATAGATAAAAAGTAATGAGTGATATTTACTTTTGCTGACGCACATTCCTATGACACATTTGTAACGAATTTGCTTTCATGAGAGGGGGTGTGTACGTATGTATAGATAGATCAAAACCTGTGCGTTTTTGGAAAATTATTGAAGGTGAGTCCTCCTTGTGTAGGGACTAATGTACTGTACAGCGAAATCATAGCAAGGAGTTCGAGCTCCAGTTGCGTTATTCCATTCACTTTCAGACTAACGCCCTTGGAAAAGGTATGAACCTACCTATGGGTTGAATAGTGACACTATTGTACTTTTTCAGTGATGGGTTTGGCATCAAATAACCCACAAAGTTTGATATATCATTAAGCAAAGAAACAAAAATCATTGGACACGCGCATTATATATATGTTTAATAGCATATTCGTTTAAAAACTGAAAGATAAAAAGAAATACCCGGTCGGAAGTGACTATAACAAAATTAAACATTTATTATCTCCTCGTGCAATTAAGATTCACGTTTATACAATCCTCAGGTGAGCAAACATGAGAATCATATGAAGATGAAACGCAGTTTGTAAATTTCGAATCATTTTTAAATAGGGTTTAGGAGTGGTTTTATTCACTTATGCTTCAAAATATGATTGTTTTTCTTGATATCAAACTCAACAGCATATTTAAAATCTATTTTAATTCATACGTAAATTTTTACGGCTAGCAGAAAGTCTAACTCGAATATTTTTATGGTTGGAGAGTTAACCTATGACCTTCCATCCGCCAATCTCTCCTGCTTGAATATCAACCACATTAAATAGGTTCAAACAAAATAAACGATATATTACTTTTACGTGAAGGTATGTGAAAACCACAGATTACCTGGTATATTTGAGAGGTTTTAATAAGTTGGTAAAATCTAAGTCAGCCATCTGATCACAGGAATAAAATGACTGTTTGCAGTCTATTTTGCGCTAAGTATAAGCTTCATGTGAATTTTTTTTATATATCGACGTTTAAATTCCACTTCTAAATGAAGGAAAAGGAGCAGAATTTCTTTTCTTTTATCTATCTTCAATATTAGGTACACAAGCCGGTTGCCGGTAACAAACCATATTTCATTCTCTTACATGCCTCCTGGGATTCAAAGATTCAGATTACGTCTCTGATCATTTATTGGTTACACGATGAGTTAGCTCTCAATTCGATTAGCTTTTTATTTTACTTTTTCTTTTCTCGCTGCGCGATTGTAAGCACATGTAGCGACGCTTAGCGTCGGATTGCTGACAATTCTGACAATCTTTAGGGGAAAGATTTGCTAATGTTCCCGAGACTCTCTTTCAGAATAATCTTTGAAAGATTATCTTGAATTTAGCCGGACCGTGAAACGCTGGGCGCGTAATTTGATCTCCTGGGATAAATTTAAAACAAATGCTAGAACGTTGGTTCTATTAGATTCTTATATTTGCAGGAAGCGGACTTTTAAGATAATAACAACTTAAACTTTAGCCACAATCTCTGTCTTCAGAATGATAGGAAACACTACTATAGAAAACAATTACTACATTGAAAGTAATTCCGAGCAGCTTTTCAGTCATTTTTGTTGCATTTAATGTTATGAGGATGACACTAAATTGCATCAGATAGTGAGACTTCTGGTTTGGAAATTTTGGTAGTATGGAGTATCTCGTCCAGTCCATCGCTCCAGGTCCACTCTGACCCGGAGCAGTAGTACCTGTTAGGGTCCCATCTATACGTCAGGGTTCTATTCAAGAATTATTCATATTGAATAGAGACGTGGGCAAAAAAAAACTGTTAAAATGTTAAACATTTGATATCGTTTGGGATGTACATGTTTTACAAAATTTAAACTATTACTTTATCTAATAATTAATTCTCGTTCAATTGTTCCCAAATTTAAACGGTGCATGCAAAAACTCTAAATTAGCGGTTTAATATTTAATCGCTTCTCTTCCAGTGAATGGAATCACAAGGCATCAATTAAAATAAAATAGAATTCAGAGTTGTTTCTATATAATCTGTTAAGATTTCAGGTCATTTGAACGAGATTTGGTTAAATTATTAGACTGCTACATGTATATAACGAGTGTGTGTTTGTCCCTCTCTCATTTAGTGGGTTCGTGGCGGACCAAAAGCGGTATAATTTGGAGTACGCTAAAGAAACCAGTCTGCCCTGCAATTAACCCATAGCTGGAGGGAGAAGAGTTGGAGAGATAAATTTCCAAGAGTATTAGTTCTTTGTGAAATGCAATTAGTCTCAACCAAGATTTGAACTCGCGTCACTGTCCATTTCCAACGACATGAACTATTACATCTCTAGGTACCTCTAGGCAATCCTAGCCCAGACGACTGGGGCTGTAAAATATAACAACTGCTTGTCCGCAGTGGAGACTCCACTAAACGACTGTCTTGGATATCATACTAGCCTATCAGATGAAGCGGCTCCAATACTGCTGGAGTATTTGAGGAATGCGTAGTACCCATCCATTGCCATGACTCCCTGGCCCACTCTAACCCCGAGTCGTAGCACCGAATACGTTCTATGAGTCGAATAGAGCTATTGGACATTTAAACAGTGTGCAAACAAATGAATAATTCTAAACTGAATTGTTAAAAATAGAGCTGTTTGATCTTTTAAATGTGTGCAAACAAATGTTTGATGTTTTAATTGAATTGTTAAAAATGCATTGTAATACTTAGACCATATAGCTGCGCTTTTAATCACTTTTCTGTGAGCAAAAATGATTTAATATTGAATACAGTTATAAATTAGATGGCAAGAAGTGAAACCAAAATGTGTTGATACAAAAATACTAAGGTGTAAACAATTTGGTTCTAACTCATTCAAAAATAAGATTATTGACTAATTTCTTGAGTACCATGTATATCTATTTGAATGTGCGCAACCAAATGACTGTTAAATTGTTACATTGCAATACTTGAAATCATCTAACTACACAATAAAAAATTAGCTCAGGCTCATTTAAAAACGTTATCAAGAAAATGTTTATAAATCATATATATTCAATATATATGCATAAACAGTATTTGGTATTATAAAACTAAACCAGTCACCCAATACAGGAAAAGGAAAACTGAATTCAGTCAAATTCAATTGTATTCTGCTCAAAAACTAAACCTGTGTCGCATCCTGCTCGTAACAGTAGTCTGGTATAATCGTATACCTTAGTCTCTTCCAGGTAGGTATTCTATTCTGGAACGTCGTCAAATAGGCTTTGGAGTGTATGCACTTTCTTCTAAACATTATTTCAAGAGCTTGTTACTGCATTTTTTTATCTTAACAAGTGACCTTCCAATGCACTCAATGAACTTTTCCTGCGCTCTTAGCGTTCAGGTCATGAACTTAGAGCATGAAGTTCATTGTTTGTTCTTGTAGATAAATGACCCCAAACCGAAACGACATGCAGTGATTAAACCATCTCGTTTCACAAAACTCAGACAAGAAATTAACCTCGTCTGATATGCCACATGGGCTTGTTTATTGAATTCGGTGGAAACAAGACTGGAAACCCTGACTGCATGATATTAGTGTGTGTGTGTGTATATATATATATATATATGTGTGTGTGTGTGTATATATATATATATATATATATATATATATATATATATATATATATATAATTAGGGGATCTTTTGGTCCATTCTTATCACTGCCTCTTATCTCTATGAAGGATTCCAAAGAGTAGGGATAAGTAAACATAAATCGCCGGGAATTAAAATCTTGAAAAATATGAAACGTCAAACCTACAGGGGATAAGAACTACTTGAGGTAACAACTCTAATATTAGGTGCATGCATCTGGGATATCGCAATAAAGATATCTGCTATACAAATAGTTTAAAAACGGAGATAAGATTTCTGTATGCCAAGCTCAAAATTAATATAATCCACCGTGAACGAATTGCTGTATTTAGGGAGGATTTATTTGACCTCCAATCGGACTAGATTGTCATTAGATCCTTTTAATGCACGAATCAAGAGTTATGGCCTTGCAGTTACAAAAAAATGCTTGGTCTCCCTCAACAGTAACAGTTTGGACCGCCTCAGACGCCTACCATTCAACCCTGTCAAGAAGATGCTGGCTATAGTGGAGAAGGTGATCAACTTAATATCACCCAACCGGTGCGAACACCTAGTGAACCGTAAATTTGTCTGGTATGGTAAACAGGATTTGGCAGGAGGAAGATATTGGTCAAAGTTGTATGTCTATAGATGGGCGTGTCTATTTACAAGGCAATCTATTTGTTTAACAAGACAATAACAGCATTAAAGTTTAAAATATATCTAACTGGGCTGTAGAATATATCGATTGCATCTCTGATGAGGGGTAATGACTCCCTCCAGTGAATGTTTAATAAGGCATTAAACCATCTGATGGTGAGGTTTCAACTTTGGAGATTTACAGAATGTGGAGTACCCCTTCTTTGACACTGCTTCCAGGCCCACTCTAATTTATTTGCACAATTATATGGTTTTAAATAACTAAGAATAATCTTCAGTAACAACTATTGCTTCGATTAATCATTCTCAAAACAAGTACTTCAGTTATGACATCCAGTATGCCTTAGAAATATGAATAATTTTTAATAGGTATTACCATTCCTGGTTGTTTGACCTTGGAGTAATATGAAGGTGTACGTTGGTTTTGAAGTCGGTAAGGATGTTCCGAAATGTGCAACAGACTTGCATTTTTGTAAAATTTCCAGCGATAATCAAGACATCAGCAGTAGACATAGAAATACTTGAAACAGCTTCTTGTTTTAACAGTGATTGACTCTAAACTACATATCAACTAGCCGGTGGTTAATTTATCCCAGTAGGCTAGGGAACTGCACATATTGCTCGTTAATATTTACCTTTGATATAATTTCTTTCTTTTATTTTTTTTCCAGTCATAATATCAAGTATTATGTGTAGTACTCGCCAATGGTCCGGGAGACCGGGGTTCAATCCCAGGTCGAGTCATACTAAAGATTCAAAAAATGGTACTTGATGACTCCTTGCTTAGCACTCAGCACTATAAGGTGAGGATCAATGGTAAAGTGGAACAATCCAGGAAATGGAGTCGCAACCTCCCCTACATCTCGGTATAGAAACTATTGAAAAGGGAGCCTTCGGGTCACCCTCGACTAAGGTCATCAACTTTACTTATTACTATCTGACACAAATAATTTGTAAACAGATCTATTTAGCCCATAAGGATACTGCCCCTCAGTGTCAGTGAACTTGGGAGTAATGGCAATGAAGGTGGCACACCACTCTCAAGATCTCCAGAACTGAAGCCTCATCATCATCAGATGCAGCTCAGAAATACTTAGGACACCCTCTTTTTAAGGGAGAGCTCTTACTCTTCTGCCGGGGATACAGTCAGCATATTCTAAGCCCAGCTGACTTGGTCTGGGTGAAGGAACAATCCAGAAAATGGAGTCGCAACCTCCCCTACATCTCAGTATAGAAACTATTGAAAAGGGAGCCTTCGGGTCACCCTCGACTAAGGTCATCAACTTTACTTATTACTATCTGACACAAATAATTTGTAAACAGATCTATTTAGCCCATAAGGATACTGCCCCTCAGGGTCAGTGAACTGGGGAGTAATGGCAATAAAGGTGGCACGCCACTCTCAAGATCTCCAGAACTGAAGCCTCATCATCATCAGATGCAGCTTAGAAATACTTAGGACACCCTCTTTTTAAGGGAGAGCTCTTACTCTTCTGCCGGGGATACAGTCAGCATATTCTAAGGCCAGCTGACTTGGTCTGGTTAAAGAAGTTGGTGAATTAATGATCAAACATGTTTATATTTGTCGACCATAGTCAAGGGTGACCCGAAGGCACCTTTTTCAATAGCCACTATACCAAGGTGTAGGACGCTACTCCTTTACCAGGATTTCTCCACTTTACCCTTGATCCGTACCTTATAATGCTGAGTGTTAAGCAAGAAGGCATCAAGTACCATTTTTAAAGTCTTTGGTATGACTCGACCTGAGATTGAACCCAGGTCTCCCGGGTCATTGGAGAACACTCTAACCATTACACCAATGTCCGGAGTAAAAAAAGTATTAGAATTACTACCTAAATAAGAACATATCATATTGTGTTAGATAAATTGTAGCTAAGTAAATGCAATAATATCAATTAATTCCACCATATGTTATGTATGTACGTGTCTTCTTACAAGAGTTTCAGTGTACTGATTCTGAGTAGCAATAAAAACCAAAATTTTATATGTTGACACTTAATGTTTAGTGGTTCATTCCATTTGGAAAATTGGTACAAAACTATCTTCCTACGAGCATATAATTAATGAGTTTAATATAATAAATGAGATCCCCCAAAATGGCTTCTAGGAGCCCAAGCAATGACCGGGCTTGCCCTGGTCTGGCGCCGCCAGTTGAATATAAGTGAGATGAACCCGATTCTATATAACATTACCATAAGTTTACGAAATTCTGACTTTTTTTTTGCTGAAACGAGAAGCTATTAAGGGACGTGATATATTCATGTTAACTTGATACGTTCATAAATTTGAGGTTTGCATATTGGTGTCAAAATAATGACAAGTCTCTGGATTTTTAAAAAATTTGAATTATAATTATGAAGAAAATTAAATGCTTCATGTAATTTACTCCCACCTTTTCCTATTTTTTTTATTATATTGGTTGATCTGCATGAATTCTCAGATTTGAAATAATAAAACATTAAAAAATATTTAAATCAGAATGTCACAATTGTCTCTGAGACTCGCGTTCTCATAGTGTATTTCAGTAAGTGTCGCCATTGTAACGAGCAAGTAGTGAAAAAAAAAAAACTCAGAACGCCACAAATTCTTGTCTTCCATCAAATCACGTGGGATTTATGAAATATAACTTTCCTGTAACAGTCAAATGAAGAGAATTAATGACAAAAGCTCTAAAGTTGTTCTGTCTTTTGGTAGGTCCAAGAATACACTGACTTATTCCCCTGCAGTGGGGATAAGACCCCACAAACACACACACACCAAATGAAAAAGGATATCCTGAGTATGACACTAAATCGCATTCACTTGGAAGGATCCAAATCTAAGGAATATTGAGTAGCTCTTCGTTGCCATAACTAATTCATCTGTTAGTGTCTCATCTATGGTGGGTAGTACGCTTAGGGTTGTGGCAAACGTGCTTGACTGACATTGCAGTAAGCGAGTTCGATTTCCAGTCGTGCTATTCCGTTCACTTTCGGACTAATACACTTGAAAAAGTTATGAACCTTCTAATACTCCCAGTCATGGGTTAAATAGTATCACTACTGTTCTTTTTATGAGGATGAAGTTAGCATTAAATAACACACGAAGTTTAAATTGCCATTAAACAAAGAAACGAAATCTTATTTCTGGATCAAATAGATCTGTTTACAAAGTAATCGTATTCAGTAGGAATCCTTGATGCCATAATAATCGAATTGATAGTTCTTTGAAGCTATAATTTTTTACTAAGGATTTTTAGTTACTTGAAACCATATAACTGAGCAAACAAACGATTATAGCGGTCAGCTGGGGCTCTAGAATACTCCGACTGCATCTCTGCTGAGGGATAAGACTCCCACCCAACAGATTTCCAGGATATGACACAAAACAATCTGATGGTAAGGTTCCAGTAATGCTAGAGCTTTGGGGAATCCGGAGTGCCCATTCAATGTCATCGTTCCCAGGCCCACTCTGGCTCGGATTGGGTCCTATAAATAAGTAAAGTTGGCGACCTTAGACTTCCTTTTTAATAGCTACTACACCGAGGTGTACGGGAGGGCGCTACTCCTTTCCTTGGATTGCTCCACTTCACCCTTGATACCTACCTTATATTGCTGAATGTTAATTAAGGAGGTATCAAGTACCATTTTAAAAGTCTTTGGTATGACGTGACCTGGGATGGAACCCAGGTCTCCGGGACAATTGGCAAACTCTCTACCCACTGGGCCAATGAGGGGTTCCTATAGTGTATGCAAACAAATGAGTTCTGCTGAATTGAATTGTTAGAAATAGAACTGTTTGATCATTTAGATATGTAAACAAATGACTGATGTTTAATTAAATTGTTATTGATACCTAGCAAAACTTGAAACCATTTAAATTTGTTGACTCATGCTAAAGTGAATTGTTAGAAATAGAACTGTGGGGTCATTCAACTCGGCGTATTCACAAAATGTTTACGAACCGATTTTTATACATCAAAATAGGGTTAGGCATCAAGAAACCAACAATAGATGATATGCCTTAAACCCCCAAAAATAACTTACACAAAATTGAATTGTTATAAATAGAACTGTTTGTGTGTATCTAAAATACTTTAAAATCATATAATGCATATGTAAAAACAAGAATTTGCTTTAAAAAATTAATGGTCTATATGCAATAAAACCGAACCAAAGGTTTATGGGTCAAATATGGCAGTTTAAGAAAATTGTAATCGATAGGAGTATGGGCGAAAGATGTTCAGGGAACCACAACTCCAAAATGTACACATGTACTTGATTCCCTAACCTCAAAGCATGAAATAACATTAAACAGGCTGACATGCAGTTAAGATCAATCAATACCTCTCTTGTGACTACTTTCAGTATAGGGTCACCATCTTAGTCAAAAGGCATTTTTATTGGATTTTTTATTTTCTCATATTTCAGATTTTACTAAAATGATTCGTCCTGGTTCTTCTAATCTTTTCAATCAATTAAAAAAATGGCATTGTATTGTTGGGACATTTACTTTTTTCCTTCAAAAGGCACAGATGTACTTCAATACTTGAACTGCAAAGTGTAATTTCAAATGTGTTGTCATGATTGCCCTTCAGGTAACGTATTTTCAAGTGCTTAAAAAAAAAAAGAGCGAAACGCCCTAATAGTAAAGTACAGCAAAAGAATATCTATTTAAAAACAAGTTGCTTGATCCTCTATTAAAAACAGAAAACAATTAAATTGTCATAAATCATGTGGTATAAACAGATAAGTACCCAATTTTGGATAATTTGTCTATAAAAAAACAGCTGAGATTTTTTAAGACAACACGAGAAATTAGAGATCCTAGATTCTTGCCCAGTCAGCTGGAGCTGTAGAATACACTGACCCCCTCCTAACGAGTGTCTTGATATATGACACTAAACAATCTGATGGTGAGGTTCCAGCAGTGCTGGAGTTTTGGTGAATTCGGATTACCCCTTCATTACCATCACTCCCAGGTCCACTCTGCCCCGGAGTGGTAGCACCTGATAGGGCCCTTTTTATGGGTTAAATAGAACTAACAGCATACTTATGCTAAAATGAATTAAGCTGAATAGCTTGAAATAGAAATGTTTTTGACAATTAAACCGAACTTACATTTAAACTGCGTGCTTGTGCTTAACTGAATTATTTCAAATAGAACTGTTTTTCAACATTAAAACAGTATTTACACTTAACTGAATTGTTACATATAACTGCTTGAATAGTTTGAAATAATAGAAATGTTTTTGACAATTAAACTGTGTACTTATGCTAAACTGAATTGTTTTAAATAGAACAGATTATTTACATAAAGATGAATTTGGCGTTAAATAACCTACAAAGGTTGATATGCCAAAAAAACCAACAAACCAAACCGAACCAGATCCTAGATTCCTAAAACAGGAGCAAATGTACGTGTAACGTTCGGTCATGTCGGTGTTTCGCTTAACTTTTATGTTAGTTTCTTTGGTATTTTCTAGGAATCGTTGATGGAGTGGATAGTAAGCCCATATCTATGTATCAAGAGATCACCTTCTCTCTCTCTCTCTCACTCACTCCCAAATTAGGATATAATGGATACATGCAACGACGCTTGGTCAAGTACTGTCCTGTGCATGACATTAAATTACATCTGATAGTGAAGCTCTAGTTGAAGTATTTGGGAAATCTGGAGTACTCATTCAATGGCATTACTCTCATGTCCACTCTAATCCTGAGGAATAGTACTTTTTAGATTCTCATCACTGAGTCGAATCGAAATGTTCAATCTAAAACTAGGGATTAATATTAAATTAAGTATCAGTCAATTGATTTCTATATTACAAAGGTGTTAATTCTTGCGCAAAAAAAAAAACAGGCTCAAGAAGCTGTAATTTTTGTATCTGTATTTTTGCATTTATTGACCAATCCATGCTTTCATGATAGTTTTTTTCTAAGATATTACGCAGACAAGTGTTTTAATTTACGCGAAATTTTTGAAGGATCAAACCCCAAAATAATTCAAATTTTTTTTCCTTAGATTGTTAAAAACATAATTTTAACCAATTAAATTCTTAGGTAAATCACCAATTTAAATTTTGAACCAGCCACTATATTATAAATAGTGAAGAAAATTTTTTATAGGTATAGATTTATTCTATATGTACTCAACCTTTCGGTTTTTCTTTTTGAGTGAAAATGTAACATTTTCTTAGAAGAATGCATTTAATTTCAACATCGTTTATTTTTTTGTTAGTGTTTACAAGGTGCGGAAGCAAAATATGGAAATTTTTTTTTTCTTTAGTCAGATTAGACTAATTTTTTATAAAAAATGCGATGAATCTAAATTTTCAGGATTTGCTCTCATTCAAGCATTTCTTTGAAAATTTAAATTAAGCCCAGTATTAGTGAGTAAGAAAAGAAACGATAAAGAATCTGATTTGCTTAATGCCAAGTCAACAAATATAATTGGAGTTTCGTTGTCTACCGTATGCAAATCAAATAATAAAAAAGCAGAAAAAAGAGCTTTTACAGAAAAAGGGGAGTGGAGGACAGAACAGGAAAAAGGTTTTTTAACTGCTCTTGGTACGGCTACAAGAAATACCTAACAACGTCAGTAAGAAAGCACGCAAATGAATTGAAAGTCCTCGAGAAAACTGTTAAGACAGTAATTAAACAATATATAAGCACAGACTTTAACCCCACTTGATTAAACTATATGGATCGTTTTATAAAACAAAACAGGTGCAACTTTCCAAATATTGTTTTTTAAGACTGCTATTGAGGAAGAATGGAATAAAATTTTACTTATTTTGAAGGCATGTAAATCGTTTCGAAGGCGTGTTGATACAATAACTGAAAGAAAAGGTGGCCATATTGATTATATTCACTGTTTGTGTGTATCTTAGTTTTAGTTTATTCTTTAAATTAATCTTGTTTTATAACAGGTGTTTATTATTCTAGAATATTCCTAATTTTGCT
This sequence comes from Sepioteuthis lessoniana, assembly GCA_963585895.1. NCBI lineage: Eukaryota > Metazoa > Mollusca > Cephalopoda > Myopsida > Loliginidae > Sepioteuthis > Sepioteuthis lessoniana. The sequence goes on from CAUZXS010003112.1 coordinate 38,948, forward strand.
TTAGCACCTTGTACATAAATCTATAACTAATACTATTACAAAAAATATCTCGCTTGCTGATCGTTTCCTTTTGCTTACAAACTGATATCAGCGTCGTAATGTTGTTTTCCCACAACATAGTACACTCATATTAAGATTTTTTACACAATGTCTCCTTAGATTTTAAGCAAACAATAACTGTAACATTTCAATTTCTATCATGGAAATAATTTCGCTCTAACATTATCTTTTCTAACAAGTAAAGTCGATGTAACTTCCGTTTTTTATCAAGCATTTCACCCAATTTAAGTTAGTTAAATCTTTTAATTTGTAGAACGTTTTATTCAATCATACCTTTTCCGCTACAAATTTCTTACACGATTTGGTATTAGATAACCACAAAAGTTGATATGCCGTAAAAGACAAACTAGTTTGATCAAGTTCCGTTGACCCTATCAATACTCTATCTTTATTTTGAACTGCATATACTTTCATGCAGAAAAATGCATTTTGTGTACACTCACACACACACACACACACATATATATATATATATATATATATATATATATATATATATGATCCAAAGTGTATGAGTATCCAATATGAGTGCTTAATACTAATGGCTATTATAAAAACCATATAAGTTAAACTTATAAGACCCTTAAATAATTTAATACCAAGAAAATTATTTTTTTTGTCTTTATATAAAAGATATATATAGTTTCATAACTTGTATCGGCTAAAAATATTTTTAATAATCTAGGAAGGAAAAAAAATCTAAATTATTTTGGGGTTTAATCCTTCAAAATTTTCGCGTAAAGTAAATAGTAACCAGATGAAACTTGTTTTATCTTAGAAAGTTTCTTTAGCTGATTGTTTTCAATTCTATTGTGAAATTTATTACAGAGAAATATGACTTTCAGTTTTTTTATACTCCTCAGCTGGTGAGCATTTGAGCATTTCTTGATGCATCAAACAAAATTTAAATTATTGCTTACTCACATCTTTTCCCTCGTGTATATTTGTTTATATTATGAATGTCTTATTTACAGTATCTGCCACGTATATGTCTGCATTTTAGCATAGCAATCTCTAACATTCATATTTTTTGCTACGATTCAGCAGCCTGTCACTTTAACCATTACGCCACGAGGATACATTCATATTTTTGCTGCAAATATTTTTGGATTTTATTTGATACTGAATTAAATATCTACTAGTATCTCCGTGTATAAATTAACATTATTGTAGTAAGATTGCTTTAGTTTTTAAAATTTATATTTTAGTTATTTCAGATTTTATACTGGTTTGCTTTCCGGAAATTAAGCTCATTCATTGATTTATCAGTGTTTTTTTTTTTTTTTTTTTTTTTTTTTTTTTTTAACGATTGTCTCCTGCTCTCTTTCACCCTCTCTCTCACTCTCTATGTAAATGCACCATTTAATAAGATGAATCCTATGAAATTTTATTTTTCAGTTTTTCATCTTTATTTTACATAAATGTTAACTCTGCATTGTTTGGAGTTGGTCTATTGCAAAAACTACTTTAATCTCACAAAACGTTTGAGGACTACTCGAAATGAGAGCCAATCAACGTTCCAGGTTTTGAAAGAGGGATCTCGTAAAACTTTTAGTAACTGAGAAGTGCAAACCACGTGAAATTTACAGAAAAATGTGCTTAAAGAAACATGATTTAGTGTTAGAAAATGTTTACAAATGGGATAAAAATAGGCTTGCCTCTACAAGTCTATTGAAAATGCATTCCATGGAGTTGAAATACACTGATTCCGTCAAAGAAAAAGCCTCTGGCGCAGGGGTGAACAAAGGTCATATTGACAGTCATCTGGAACATCAAATGACCTAGCACAATTTAATTCCTTGAAAAAGATGCAACTTTAAACAATGCTTTCTATTGCTAACTTAGGTAAAAGTATCTCGTTTATTGAATATATTGCGTGTATATATATATATATATAATGTGTGTGTGTAATATTAGTATTTTGTTTAAGTATGTTTACTGGAAGTATTCATTTAGTTTTCATTATCTGTAGCTACGTTTATTTAAGTCGATGTGTATGTCTTATAATGGTTTGAAAAACAAAACTTAAGGAAAATACTCCATTAACAGTCAGAAGAAAAAAAACTGCAGACTTAGAGAGCTCTGACCTTTTTTCCCCGCGAACCCATAAGTGACTCCTATGATTTATATTGACACGCGTACATTAAGGAATCTAAGCGATGTGGGAAGGAAAAAGTAAAACGTTTCAAGTATGCTTTTCCAATTTTCCTTGTTTCTTTCGTTCTTTTCTTTATGTAATTTTGTAAAAATCGACATTTTTTTCCTTTTCCTTTCACTTAAGGTATCCCTAAGGATGTCAAAGAAGTGAATTAAAAAACGGTTCTGCTCCTTTTTTTACCAAAAATTCTTTTTATTTCTTTATTTTCAGGACCCAATTCTGTCTTATCAGTGATACTTTTACAAGGCAGACTATTTGCTTTCATGCTTATGAACATGGATCTACTGTTTTTCTTGTCTTTGCGTTTTTGATCAAAACTATTTGTCGCTTCTATTTCAAATCTTCATAAGTTTCATGTATGGCACAGTGTTATCGCTACTCATATGTGGAAAAAAGGGAGATAAAATTGAAAATTAGATTGTCATTTTTCTCTATAGGGATAGTATTATCTAGTCATCTTCTCTTAACCAGTTGTAACTTCTCGCCGCCATCTTGTCTGTTCGGTCAATGGTCACATTTCGCGCTGCTGTTCTTAGTCGCTGTTCTAAGATCTTACAGGTGGGGATAGAAGACATTTTTCGTGTGCACGCATCTTTTAGAATCATCGAGGACTTTTCTTCAGATAGATTTTACCGATCGTACGTCTTGGTAATCAGAGACCAGAGTAGGAAATGGACAGCCGCTCTCTTTGCAGCTTTTCGACTGATTTAATTCTAAATCTTATTTCAAGAATTTTGAACACTATTCTTCTTTGACTCGCTCATTGAAACCCATGCTCTCACTTGACAAACTGTTAATTACTCTTAGTTGGTATTACGGGTAAATATTTTAAAACATATCTACACTAACTCTTAAATAAGATAATCTATTCAACAATAGTCTTCAGAATTTATTCATTCCACAAAAACAAAATCAATACGTGACGAGGGGTAGAAGTGTATCATCTTTTATCATGATGAAATCTTTGTTGGATAGTTTATTTCTAAGTTATGGTGAAACGTATTGCTCAACCAGTTCAAAAGAACAAATACTCTAAAATCAAAACCTGATGAGTGCTGATAAGAGAAATAGCTCCACAGTGGAAAGCAATTCTGGTAGCAGCCCACAAAATAATTTGTGGCTTTACGGCTTGGACTTTAGAATTTCTCGACTACACCTCTGCAGAGGGGTTAGAATCCCCCAACAAGTGTCTTGGATATGACACTAAACAATCTGATAGCGAACATTCAGTAATGCTGGAGCTATAGGGAATGCAGAGCGCCCATTCCTTGCCATCGCTCCCAGATCCACTCTGAGCCGGAGTGGTAGCAGCTGATAGGGTCCTATTTAAGGGACAAATAGAACTAAATTGTACTTTTGCTAAATTGTTTGAAATTGTTTATATGTATAAAAAATCGATTTGGCATTAAATAACCTACAATTGTTGATATAACATAAAACAAACAAAAAAAAACAATTTTTGCAGGCCATACAAAAGCTTTCACCACAATAGACAAACCATCAGAACAAGCAGTTTCGCAGTTCACATACTATCGGTTAGTTATTCATAAGACGGACGAGACTGAGAGTTACTCGCAAGTATGTGTGTGTAATATATAGGTTGATCCTCGGGATAATCTATTAATTTTTTCTTTTAAAAATCAATAACAATATTTTTATTTGATGTCATAAAATATTCATTTTGTAACTTGCATAAACACGTATCACATTTTTAGGAGCCGAATTGCCAAAAAAGTTATCATTTGTCCTCTCACGCAGTTATAAATTTTCTGTTTCAGACATTAATGCGTCCTCCTGGTTTAATTCGTGCTTTATGATAAACAGAGCTTCGATTACTTTTAGAACATTCGATCTTTAAAGCTGGTTATTTATTTTTTCATCTTCTCACGCAAATTACCACGGAATTATTTTTACTTTCATTTTATTGTTGTTGGTAGAAATCAATAAATATCCGCGTATTCAAGGTTTTGCTGCAAATAACTTCCTTGTTGCATTACGGTGATGTATTTGAATGGGATTGAGTTTCTCTGTTCCGTTCCCTTTATAATTCTTAACTTATTTCATCTTGGAGAATCCCAAATTTTCTCTTTGATCATTTTTTAAAGATGTTCTTTTTAATTTCTTCCTTCGTTTTTATTACTTCTCATTGACAACCCCTTTCATTCATCAATTTTCCTTCAGTTTCTTACGCAATTTACTTTTTCATTAAACCCGTTCTCATTCTTTAGTTATTGTAGGTAGACAATATCTTAATCCTTCAAGACGATACTTGCTAAGTCTGCTGGGGCTGTAGAATACACCGACTGCTTCTCTGCCGAAGGGTAAGACCCCCCACCCAACAAGTGTCTTTGATATGAAACTAACAATCTGATGGTGAGGTTCCAGTGATGTTGAAGCTTTGGGGAATGTGGAGTACCTCTTCATTTCCATTGCTCCCAGGTCAACTCTGGCCCGGAATGGTAGCACCTGATAGTGTCTTATCTATGGGTTAAATAGAATTAAACTGCGTGCTTATGCTAACAGAATTGTTTGAATTAAAATTGTTTGACAAAACTGAATAGCTTGAAATAAAAATGTTTTTGATAATTAAACTGTGTGCTTACATTTAAACTGCATACTTATGCAAAACTGAATTATTGGAAATGGAACTATTTTTAGACTGTGAAACTCTACTTATGCTAAACTGAATTGTTTAATATAGAACTGTTTTGACATTTAACTGTGAGTAAACAAAATCTATACTTATTAATTATATAATTGAATTAGCTGAATTAGAAATGTTTTAATAAACTGAATTGCTTGAAATAGAAAAGTTTTTAACAATTAAACTGTGTACTCATGCTAAACTGAATTGTTTGAAAAATAAACTGATTATTTGTATAATAATGGATTTGGCATTAAAAAACCTACGAAGGTTGATACGCCATAAATCCCAACCAACAATTTATTACTTCAAAATGGTATTACGGGTCACAGGTGATGTGTCGTTTATCAGTGTGGAATTTAAAAAATATTTGAAATTTAGTCTATTTATTTTCCCTTTGTAATAAAGGCATGAATCCTTTTTTTTAACCCGAATATATGGTTTAGATAACAGCAGAATTGTCTTTCTAGGAATGGTGGTGACCAAACAGTCAAAAAGTCAGAATTTAACCCAGAAGTCAACAGAAAGCTAATTTCACTGTTTCCAAAAATTCTGCAAATGCTTAGTTTGTTGGTGGCAGTTGAGGAGAAAGAAAGTAGTCAAATAGCTAGAATGGTCATAGCATCTTCCATTTCATTTTATTTCATTTACTGGTTATATTTAGTATGCAATTAAATTCGATTGTTACTAATTTTGTAATCAAGTATTGTTTCTTTCATTACTTTTTTGATTTTTAAACAAATAACTAAAAAAACTTTATCAGAATCTGTTAAGCAGAAGCACGAAAAAACAAATACATGGCCTTGAGTTAGCCTAAGATGTATCGAAATAAATTCCTTTTTGTTCTGCAACCCTTTGTGTTGCACAGTGCAAATAAAATTCGATAAGTTGTCGACGATTGTTAAATTTGGTGTCAAAAAACGAGCTTTGTTTTGCTGAAGATATCCATAGGAAATGTTTGATATTGGAGCTTCCTGTTTTCAGAAAATCAAATAGATTTGTTTACCTCTATAGCTTAATTTCTTTATTTCTTTTCTTTTTTTCTTTGTTCTTGTTTCTAAGTATATCCTCTTAATTCTTTCCGGCTTCATTCTCCTCGTTTTGCTTCTATACTACTCGAAAATTCTTAAGGTTTCTCTACAACAATTCTTATTTCTTTCAAACCATTTATTTTGTTCCATTCATTTTTTTCTTTGGCATTTCAAAAATGTTTTAAAACTATTTTTACCTCCGCCCACCGCGTTTCTCCTCCCATATTTTTCCACCGATTTCTTTGATTTTTTTTTTCTTCGTTATTCTTTGCATTTTTCTATGTTCTTTTTCATCTTTTCGTTTCCATTTAATCCTATCTGCCTTCCTAACCACATTTTATTTCTTTATGTATGCCTCTATATGTCACTAAATGCTCATTCATGTCTCAATGAAATTCTCTTTATTTATCAATGATTAATGTTCTTAAAGGACGAATTAATCAATCTATTTGTCCAACCTTCAAAACTTTCAGCTCTTGACAATCTTTTGTACTTTATTTCAATTCTGTTTCACAAAAATTTAGCCGTGCTCTTTCAAGTATATCTTTTATAAAAATCAATCTCACGCAAACATGTCACCTTTGTGTTGCTCAGTTGTTAGATCTTTAAATCAAAATGTAAGATCCAGATAGACATTAAATTACGTTCTTTGTCAGAAAACCACAGCATTTATCTTTTTATAAAGAATATTTTCTTATGAAAACCTCCCTGCATTTAAACTATCACTTAATGTTGTATATACTCATGAAGGAGGAAACAAGAATACTTTGTTGTTGTTTCTTACTCAAAAATGTCTTATTTTTTCGAAAGGGGTCCAATCTTCTGTGGTGTCTGAGAGAGAGGAGGAAACGAATACAGCCTGTCATATGGAACCATAACTTCTCTTGACCATATCACGCTACGTTATCTTCAAGGCCCCACTTAGCACTTCTTCTGCTTCACGGCCGGGGAGTACTCAATCGGAGACTCGTTGAGGGCTGCTTTGTGTTACTTCAAGACTTTACTACTTCTCTTCCGACGAAACGTACTCAATCGTTCCTCACCAAGGGGCTGCTTAGTTCACTTGTGACTACGGTTCTCTATCTGCCGACTCATCCGCGCTGCAAGCTGACACTGACGCAAGACTCACTCTGACTGAAACTCTTACGTGAGCATCTTCAAATATCATTTCATTACTCCCACACATTTCCAATCAACCATATAACTGCATCTGTTAATTTTCAAATGTGCGTCCTGTATAGAGATTCTCTGATAGACGGCTTAGTCAAGGGTCAATAGGCAACATTAAGATTACGAATGAACAGGTGATCTGCATTGAAAAATTGTGTGGACATCTCTTGTCATTAGTTTAATCTAACAAAAGCCACAATAATTAAGTCGGTGGAGATGGAACCAGCAAACAAGTGAATCGTCTGCGGGACAAAACCTGCAAGTGCTTATTCTCTGATTGGCATGGTGAAAAATTAAACTTTGTTTATGGACTCTAAAGAGGCTAATTTCCATAATTTTGATTAATTTTAATGGTTTGTCAACTGGACTGGAGTTATTTTATTACTAGAAGTGAGGGAATTGTGCACGTTGTAAATATATATTTGAATTTTTAGTGCAGTTTCTAAAGAGATTTATGCATATGGTTTTAATACCAATTATTGCTATCTAATATAAATAATTTGTAAACATCTTTATTTTACCTATATATGCGATCCCGGTAAGCACTACCACACAGTGGACATGGGAGTGATGGCAATCAAGGTCTACTACACACTCCACCCCAAATCTCTAGAATTGGAGCCTCTCCATCATATGAAATCAAGTGTCATGACCAAGAACATTCTATCCTTTGGGGGGGATACAGTTAGCTTATTCTAAGCCCTGTCGATGATATTGTTAAAAATGGCTAATATTTTTCCATCATAAAAGTTTTATAAGAGGAAGAGAAAATATTAGCGAAGTATTATTCTTATCTTAAAGCAACGTGGAAAATTTTTCTAGAAAAAAAATTCAAGAAAATTGTTTAATGTAGAAAAAGGGCATTTCTTTCACCAGCTGATGCAAAATTTTCTTTTAATTTGTTAGATGAATGTATTTGTGTATTATAACCTTTTTCTGTAGACCAGAAATACGAGTCATCCGGTTAGATTCGAACTCGTGAGTTACAGGACCGATGTCAGCTACGTCAAACATTACGCCATGAAGAGTGACATCCTCTAAATTAGTTGTCTCTAGTTAAAAGAAACAACAATCTGAATATATTCAGACAAAAAGAAATATTGTGATTATATAAAAGAAGGCGTCTGTAGTATAATGGACATTGTCGCAGGGAAATGGACTCAGAGACCCAAGTTCAAATCCTGGCGGAAGCTGTTTACATTTCATATAATGCTAATGCCCTCGGAAAAAGTTTGAATCCAACGACTCTCTCTTCTGTTATAAGCAAAATAGAGCAGACTAGGCTCTTTAACCATGGTATGGCAACTAATCTAGAAGAAGGAAAACACTAAATTCAAACTTATTAAACTCTGCTTGAAAATTGTTGCATTCAGCTTGGAAGAAGGGGTTGGTGTATATATATATATATATATATATATATATATATATATATATATATATATATATATATATAATTAACCTCACATTTAATTCATGCCAAACTCGGTCATAGTTTTTTTTCTTTTTATTTCTATCCTTTGTTTTCTCTTGCTTTCTAACATTCATATATACACCCACGTGTGTGACTAGATAGATAATTTATGCTTAGAAACTGCTGTAGCGGGTTCGATTCTTAAGTTTGCTTCACAAATATTGCTTTGTGACAGACTAAACAAAGCTCAATAGAAATCTACACAAATAAATTGCAGTTATTCTGTCTAAATTTAACGCAGTTGTCAGATTTTGCCTCTTTGCATTCATCGTAACATTTTGTAAATAGTCCAAACGTCATTCAATTGACTTGGCCTCACTGCTGACAGATTTCTAAGTCCCATAAAAAGCAGTGTTTTATGGCTTCACAATACCATCCATCTTTCAAAGAACTATATAGACCAATATAAGCGACATCAGTTCTTTCTCATTTCCGGCTTTTCAGTTGTCCACGTTTGCCTTTCAGTCTTCCTTACTTCAAGAGTTTCTCTGCTCTTTTAATACCATTTTTCCCTTTCATTTCTTCCTTTTAAACGAAGGGTGTTCAATATAATTAATTCTGAACGTGTATTTATTTACCAAGACATAAATTAACTATAATAAAAATACTATTTTCCTTCCAAAATATTGGAATCTGACACTTGTTCCAGCGAACTCCCACTTGTTCGAAGCACCCGAAACTTCTATTTTTATATTCTCGGAAGCTGTGACATCGTATTTTTAATGTCATCTAGGTCTTCAGATCTTACACTTAGTAATTAAGTCATTTTAGGAAAAAAGGAAACGTTATTGGGATATAATAAAAGCAACAAAAATGAACAAATTGGTCAGAATAAGGATTGGCTTCAATTAATGAGTTAGATTTTTTCTTTACATTTATTACTTTAATTTTAACTGATGTTTTTCCATAATTTGAAAATTTTTCCATCTTTTGCAATTTCATTTTTTTAGCTCATCTTGGTGATAATTAAAATGTATTTTTCTTAACACTAGACTTCAGTTCTTTTCGTTTATTACTCTTTTAAAACCTCCACTTTCTTCTATATCTTCAATGAAATCATTTTTGCTCATTTTATTCACAAACAAAGCTGGATGTGTGTATAGATAACATTTTATAATCTTACTGAATGTCCAATGATTGTGGTTATCGATCACACTAAGCTGAGTACATTACATAAACTCAAATGTTTTGATAATGCTAAGCAAAAGATATACAACCTCAGTGTGTATAAATAGAATACAAACATCTTCATGTGTTTGTGAGAAACATAAATTTTCCGAATACGAGTGTACTTGATACGCTGACCCAGCCGAAAAAAAGACTTAAGATTATTGAAAACTAAAATAATCGTTAGTGTAAATGTTAGCAAGACTAGAAGACCATTGTTAGTGTGTTACATTCTCACTGGGCGCCCTAGAGTTTTATCCGTGTGCCCAGTTAATCTTAGTAAACGAATACTATCTTCGGTAAACGATAGAATGACAATGACTCATTAGTCTCTATTCTCTAGTTCGTTGAAAGAAATTAAACTGCGATGATAACTAGACATGAAAATAAGAATTTCTAAATATTACAAAGGTACAATAGAAGATAAATTCCGAAGAGTGCCTTTCTGTATATCAATGTGATGGAATAATTATAATTTTTTTCTGGTATTCTCTCTGATTCTAGTTGCTGCGATGCTTTCTATTTCTTCATGAATATCCATTTCCAAATTTTTCCAATATTCTTTGAGATTTTTCCAAGCGCATGAGAAATAAACAATGTCCCATTTAATGTTTGACATTCAAAAAATACCTATTTGTATTTTCCCCTCGGGCACATGATTTCTTATACATTGATTCACATATTCAAATTAAATCCAATTTTACAATTCTAAGCCATTTATCTGTATCTTTGAATCGCGCCTAATTTTCCTATCCCTGCATTCGTTTATTTTATAACGGATGAACTATTGCCCTAAAATCTGCGCTTATATTTTTTGTCACATATTAGCTTTAATATGATTCCGACTGAATTTTTAATATATTGATTTTCTCTTCAACTGAATTTTCAACTGCCGTTTTTTTTTTTTCTCTAAGTTTTATTTGTTGAACCCATACAAACTCTATGGGTGTTGACAACTAATAGTATTCATTATATAATGCCTTTTTTATCCATTATCTCTCTCTAACCATTCTCTTTACTCTTGCAGGCTTTGCTACTCGTTCAATTGTTTATTTAATTGTTATACAATCCGATAAGAGATTCATGTATGAAAAAAGGAATGAAGCAAGTAATCTTATATTGCATCAATTCATCTATCTTTTGTTTCATATTTCCATGATTAACTAAATGTATCACTGATTTTCTCCTATTCTATTTAATATCTGGCAAATCTTTCCATCAGATTTCCACTGGAGTCAGAGTGACAGCAAGTCTCCTCAGGTCTCCAGAATTCTTCAGAGTATTCTATTCGCTCTTAACAATGCTACGGACTATATGGTCTGCATTCAGTTTTCCAGTTCTGCTAGTTTCTGAACTTTTGGGACTGTTCATTGTACGCCAACTATTATTAGTATCACCTTCATGTTTAACAGTTTTTTTGTTTTTTTTAAAACTCAGCAAGAACTTATTTATATTTTTGCTTTCTATCATTTTTTCCCTCTGTAATCTGATGGAGCAGGAAAATGTTCGTGTTGACAGCCCCTTTTTTTTTATTCAAGTTAATTAACACAAGGCCTAGTTTTCTGACGGGGATTGAGTGATCCGGTTGCATCACAAAGTCCTTGAAAACTTTCTGCATCTCATTTTCTCTGACAGTTTCTGGTTTGTGAATATACCATTAGTTAGTATGGTCAAATTTTAATCTCATGCAAATTTCCCAGGGATGAGTTTTCCCACTCAGTTGTGGCTTGTCTGGTATTCATTTTGTTCTAATTTGCTGCATTTACTTATATAACAAATCACTAATCGCTTTTTTTGACGTAACCTGAACTTGCTATTCTGTTGCGAATAATTATTTTTGTTATTATTAGTCTTGTAGATTAAAACTTCTATTTTAGTTCTTGTTTTCGATGCTGCATAATAGATCGTTCCTTTATTTATGCATCACCAATACCACAAATCTTTGTGTGCAAATTGCATGGTTTTCAGGTCAGAGAATCCAACGGCAGCCTTTCCTCTGACTTTTTCCCCTTGAATGTCAAAAATTCTATGTTTTTAATCCCGTGAACGAATCGCAGGGATTTGATTACAGGATACATGGCTTCGTGGATTGCATACGTTCTAACTAAACTTTTTTCCCTGGCTATTTGACTTTCTGGTTCGTTGAATATTAAGGATTAATGTTTATTCTGTAACCTTACCGTAACAAAGTACATACACATGCTACATCTCAAAAGAAGCCGTATTTGTGAGATACTTTAAATTTCAAAATAGCTAATGTTTGAGAATTTGCTTTGTACTCATGATATATCAAAAGATCTGTTTAGAATAAAATCGTTAACATTTGTCTCTCAAAAAAAAAAAAAAAAAAGAAATATTCATTTTCAGATTGGAATCGAATAACGTGCAAGATACAGGGTATGCTGATTGTCTGAAAATTGGAAATATTTTTATGTACGAAAGAAATGTGTGTGTGTTTGAGCTTCTTAATGCCCTCAGTGAGGGAGGGGAGAGAAAAAGATGTGTAAAATTTTGAAAAAGATTGACAACTGAAAGGAAGGAAAGAAAACTGTATTTGCAAGACGTGTACATAAAAAGAATAAGAAATTCCGACTTCGTACAACCAAAATTTATTAGAAATACTGTCAACACTTGAGATGTTCTACAAGTATACGAATGTACGCTTATTTGTTAAGATTAAAAGCATAGTAATAGTAACACAAAGGTGAACATTAAAACTTAAATTTCAGACGCAAGTATAAGTTTTGGAAAATAGGCCAAAGCCGCTTTGTTTACCAAATATTTTCTTGATCACCACTGATACCTATATCGGGAAAAGGGCCTAAAAAGGTTCGTGTTATATACCTGTTTTGAACTTGGACAATATATATGACAGATTTGATTGCGTGCATTGTTTAGCTGAGCACGCCCTATTTTTGAAGATGATTAAAAATTGTCTTTATACACACGGTTCTGGCAGCAACGAGAAACGCTGAGGAGGTAGGATGAGGCGATTAAATTTGATGTTTAACAAACTATTATGAAATATTCAAACTTAGGATTCAAAGTGAAAATCGTGAATCAAGTTTTACCTGTGTTGGTTTCAAGATATCAGGTAAGATTTATTTTTCTGAGTTGTTAAAGAGACAGCTAATATACAAGGGTCGTTTAGTAAATAAAGTGATTTTCTTCTGAAGAGTAGGCAGCATGAAGAATTGTATACATATATATTTGCATATTTTTCAAGGAAATCACTTGAGGCTGTTTTTTTTTTCTGTCCAAGAAGCTGTCAGCATAACCTTCTTTTCTGACTGCTGCACTCAAAATTTCTTTTCACTAAATGGACTCTTTCAAATCATGCTCGTAATGGCAAAAAACAACCCCACAAAAATATTCTTTGTTGATCTTATTCGTCCTTTCTTTGGTATCTTTGTGGGATATTCTAACACTCAAGTCGCCATAAATTGGGATATTCTTCTACATAGATGAGGCTTCTTTAGATCACAGTTCAATTACGACGGAATTGCTCTGTGCTAACGTCATTTACTCTTGGGATTTAAAAAAAGGGCTTGTGCCACACTCATCCGGTTGGTGAGACGTCCGACAAATACCACTAAGTAGCAAAACAAACATAAATTATTGTGTATTGGTTTGCTGAAGTTCGGATAAACTCCAACAGCGTAATATCGAAACCTAAAAAAGACCTCCGAAGATTCCGTGGTACCAGCAATATCGTTTGTAACAAAATACATACAAGTATAATTTGATCTAATAGTTTCAGTAGAATTGAATACTAACAAATGATAAGCATTAAGTAATATATAGCTTGTTATTGTAGATTTTTGTATTCTTTGCCGCAATAATATTTTTATATATGGAAACTGTAAATCATACTTATTTGAACTGCTCCACTTTTTTGTTCCATGGAATATCCATAGGCCCTGTTCGTACATATGTACGGGATTTCCTAACTTCTTGGAATCAAATAATTCTAGAGGTTGACAAAACGTTAAAATTACCGCTTCCATTTTAAATGTAAAATTGATAATTCCAAATTGTGTGATATAATTGTGTGTATGTATATATAAGTTGTCAACTGTAGACAAGGGTGACTTAAAGGTTTCCTTTTCAATACCTACGACACCAAGGTGCACGGTAGAGCGCTTTCCCTGAATTGATCCACTTTACCCCTGATACGTATCTTGTAATGCTGAGTGTTAAGCAAAGAAGTATCAAGTACCATATTTCGACTCTTTTGTATGACTCTACCTAGTATTGAATCTCGGTTTCCCGGGCCATTGGCAAACATTATACCCACTAAGCCAATGGCTATATATATATATATATATATATGAGATAGAGAGAGTGAGGAATAGCCAAAGGTTGAGTTTTGAAGAAACCAGTGAGTTAGATGCATGGATAAAAGCATAAAATGATTGAATGGAATTAGCTGATCAAGCATTTAGAATTTTAAACTGATGTCATACAGAAATACTTTGGTCCAGAATTAAGTTAGGATTTCGAATACTGATTTTCAAGATAAGAAACGCCCAAAGAAAAATAATAAATTAAAATGATCATCCTATATTAATTAATCTGCATCTCGTTAGTCTTATGATTCATAAAAAGGAAATATTGTATTTCAAAAAGATAAAGAAAATTACGCCACAATAAGTATAAATGACTTGAAGAGAAGAAAGACTTGATGAAAAAGAAAGGATGAGTCGGATGAACAAGAGGAAATCAATAAAGAATTTTCATATGAAAATAAATCTCTCACCATATGAAATAAATAAGGAAGCGAATAAAAACAACAAAATTGAGATAAATGAAAAAAGGAAATAACACGAATAAGTCTTACTTGAATAAAACAAATAATAAAAATAGAAAAATATTTTTTTAAGTGAGAAATAAGGAATTTATTTTTTATCTCTTAACCTGTTTTCAAAGAGATAAAGAATAAAAACAATTTTTCCGAATAAAAAAGCAACCACAGGATCATGCCGTCCATGTTTTCTCTAATTAAAGTGTCAAGAAAGACGGTTCTTCTGTGTGACAAGGCAAAAGCAGTCAAGCGGACAAAAACTGGTGTTGTCAGTTTAATGGCGGCAAAATAACGCACCATTTATTGATCATAATCTCTACAAAATCTTTGTCAGAAGGAACGGCACAGAAACTGCATGAACGTTCTTTTCAACAAAACCCCGTTCTTCGTAGCAGTCTGCGTCTCGTATTTTCGTTGATAATATTGAATGTGTTTGGGTCTCGCATTTTTAAGAATATTGAGTCTGCATCGGAAAATCTCAGTTGATTACCCTTACTATTGTCATTAAATCTTATTAAACAGAACGTATAAGTTAAAGACTAATGTTAATTCCAAATATTTAAAACCTTACAAATAACAATTTTCATGACTCTCTTACTTGTAATATTTATAGAAAAAAGGATGAACTTATATTTTCGAATATTACGCCTTGTCATAGGCTCAGAAAAATTGATTCTGACAAAGGAAAAAAAAGGAAACACTCCATACTGAGTAGAAAAAGAAAGTAAATGTAAACTTTACATCAGAAGCTTAGAGCGTAACTATAATCACTGAAGGAAATGGAGCTGAGTTAAAATCTTAGACGAAGCAATTCTCGTTTCACTTTGTGTTAATGTCTTATGAAAGGCATGAATCAATTTTTCCCGCTATATAGGGAGGAAAAGGACAGGTTGAACTATTTTAACTTTGAATATTTTTCGGGTTACAATTAGTTTGTTTTGACTCCGTTTATTCGTGAAATTCAACGATAGTCATTTGGATAATTAACCCGGTATGAATACCTCTACATTTTCCAGCGATTGTTTTATTACTCGTCAGATATCTACTGACATTTACTCATCACGCAGCTTATCAACTCCTCTTTTTCTCAAAGGTGATAGATATTTACCCATCTTCTCCGCTATGAGCAGGATTGGACACAAGGTCAATTTTTCAGCAGAGTACAGTTGGTTTGAATTCAGTCTTTGACTGGTTGCCAGTCAAAGATTTAAAAATCCAGTCAGTCCAATTTATCCGTGGGTGAGGGTGATTGATGTCTTTTCCAAATGTGAAGTAAGAAGCAAACGGCCTAAACGGTCTAAAATTTGAACTTTGGTCGCCAATTCCATTTTTTGCGACGTTAGTCACATATATTGGTCGCCTTAATTTTTTGAGGCAGTCGGAGGGGTTCGATCTGATTGTTGTATATTGACCTTCGACCCGGCCAAACATGCCATTCCAAAGCGATGCACCGGAAGGAAGTGACACATTCTGATGGCAGTTATGGGAAGAAATCGCGTAGGCGGGCTTGACTGACAATATGGGACAAGGTAAAATCCCATGGTACAGTCATAGACTGATGCACCGGAAGAGAGTGACCTGTGAACTGCATGACAGTTATTTCCGCTTGATGATAAAACATGCCATTCCAAAGATATTGAGTGGGCGATTGAACTATTATATAACTCGGTGAAGACAGGAAGTCAGTGAGTTTGGAGACCCGTTGGTGGCAAGATGCGGTAGAGAAAGTCAGCATCCTGCAGAGAGGACCCCCAGGCCTCCGGTTGAGCAGCCCTGGAGAACGAGAAAGACACAACGCTGTTGGCCATAAGAGTTGGGGTCAATATATTGCAGTTCTGTTCGGTCTCCGACTCCCTCTCACACACAAACCTTTCAAATAAAGTGAGAGGTATATATATTTCTAAGAACTGTGTCGCTCGTCTTTATTCATTGCGTCAATACATATTCTGCACAGATATTTATTATGTGGCTATACAACATGATAAATCAGCTGTTCGTGTTAAGCTTTAGCAGCTATGAGTTAATGCTTCCAAACTGCTCTCATGAAAATCACCCAAATCCTTATCTTAAAGATCCTATTTAATAGCAGAGTATCGACTGCATCGAGATAAGCAATAAATTAAAATTATCGAAACCAGTTTAATTCACATGTAATCATAAATATAAAAAAAACCCCACAAAATTTGGCCTTAAATATCCTTCAGGTGTGGATACACTTTTTAACAAAGTAATCAACCAAATCTCAATCTTTTCAGCAGCAGCATTTGAAAATTCTTGCAAAAAAAAAAAAACCCAAGCAGACCAATTACTTCGCAGCAAAATTAAGAAATTGAAAAATAAATAACATCACTTAGAATTGAATCGAATTTTTTTATTTTTTAAAAATTTGAATGAAAACAAATTAACATGGTTCCGTGTTGGCTAGATATAAAACTCGATTTATGTAAATCTGAAACTTTCTGATATTAAAGAATTCTGAGAGAAATATCTTTTCCATGTCTCTTCATCAGATGAACATCTAATCATTTTGTTAGGTTTGCGTCGACTGACAAGCACATGGTCATTGGTAAAATCATTGTTTTTTTTTTTGGTGGGAGGGTTAAGTCAATATTGTTCGGAAGATTTTCAGGATTTATTTTTGTTTTCCTTTCTAAGAGTGGTCTGCGAATATCCCCATTCATTTGAAAACTTATACTTGGCCAGAATCAAATATCTTTTATAGCTTGTCCGAAGAGGCAAGAACATTTTCGGGTGATGAATCAATGAAAAAGTTATCTTATTTGGGGGTTTTCACATTCAATTTTGTTTGTCGTCAACGAAATCTCCCACATTTTTGCAGGCTTCATATCTTATTTTCTACATTGCATTCTGGCTAATACGTCTTTCAAGTCTGTTGCAGAACAAACAAACCGAAAAGTTTTTCTTCTCAGTTAAAAAAAATGATAATAAAGCACGATTCATTTGAAAAGGAAGAAAAAAGGAAAGAGCATTTAAGAAAAAAAATGAGATTTTGAGAAAAGACAGGACATAGGAAAAAGCAAATTATAAAGCTGTCAGAAATAATGTCGAATATAAAAATGGAAACTATAGGGACAAAAAGAGAACATGAAAATAAATGCACGCTTGTACATATACACACACAAACACAGAGTAACTAATTCATCGATGAATCAAATACATTGCCGTCTCATCGGACTAGTAATTGTAGATATATAATAAAGTAATATGTATTAACGTTCATACAAGAGTTTGAAACATTGAGTGGTATCACGTGCCAACATTACTTTAGTAGTTGACAATTAAAAAAAAAAAGATTGTTTTTAGCTATTTAAGAATTTTCTAATTTTATGTTTAAATAGGAATCGAAGAAATACGTATATATTTGAACACATCAATGCTTTAATGAAATGAATGAATGAATGAGGTTAATTATTTCTGTTATACATTTATTCACTATTTATCCCTCCTTCCTCTTCAATCATACATTGTTTTAAATTATGTTGAATGGAGTGTTGAAGTCTATTATGTTACTTGAAGACTTTACAAAGTACGGTATTTCACTAAAAGTATCAAAACAAAGTACGGTCTTTCAGAAATAACAAAGTACGGTATTTCACTAAAAGTATGCACCAAATTACTTTTTTATGTATTATAACCCCTGATACTTGAAATACGTATGACTATAGATGTTTTGCAATGGAATCTATTAGCATTAGATGATTGTGTATGGGTTTGGTGCATAAATTTCCCCCTCTCCAACCTCGGCTTCATTATTTTTTAGGAATAAACATAGATACACATCGATTTTTTTCTTGTTTGATACGACTTATGCTTTTTCACCCTTTTCATTTCTTTTAACCACATTCGGCTCACATCCACATTTCTGTGTTTTTTGATTTACGGAGAACTGAATGTCTCAATACTTAACTGGCCTTTATCGTATTTCCCTAAAACCGCAGTTAGGATATGTTTTATTTCATTCCTGGAGGAAGGGAATCTTTTTCTTTGTTGATATTAACATTTTTTGTGTAGTTTCTTATATTGAGACAGAGGTGGGAGGCACAGTACTGTCGAATACAAATAATTTCTTTTCCAAACATGCCCAGTCGGCTCGGGCTGTAGAATACACCGACTGCACCTCTGCAGAGGGTTAAGACTCCCACACACCCAACGAGTGTTCTGGATATGCCACTAAACAATTTGATAGTGAGGTTCCAGTGATGCTATGGGGAGGCCCCCTTCATTGGCATTGCTCCCAGGTCCACTCAGGCCCGGAATGGTAGTACCTGATTGGGCCCTATCTATGGGTTAAATAAAACTAACCTACACACTTATGCTAAACTGAATTGTTTGAATAAGAACTGTTTAACAAAACTTAATAGCTTGAAAAATATGTTTTTCATAGTGCAAGTACAGTTTCTACTTGCATTTAAACTGCGTACTTATGCTAAGCAGAATTGTTTAAAACAGAACTGTTTTTGACATTGAAACTGTACTCACACTAAACTGAATTGTTTAACATTGAATTGTTTTGAGATTCAACTGTGTGTAAAAAATCTATACTTATACTAAACTGAATTGTTTGAATTAGAACTGTTTGAATAAACTGTTTACCTTGAAATAGAAATGTTTTTGAAAAAGTGTGTTCTCATGCTAAACTGAATTGTTTGAAATAGAATTGACTATTTGCATAAAAATTGATTTGGCGTTAAATAATCTACAAAGGTTGATATGCCATTAAAACCCAACCAACCAAAATTTTCCCAGACAAATTGGAACCGAGCAGGTACCATCCCTTTGATTCAGTTGACCTGAAAATAATGGGTAATGCATACTCCACACACCTTTTATAACTGAAGCATCATATGCAATTTAGGGTCATATCCAGCGTACGCTTTTTGGAGGGAGGAGTCTAATTAGTGGAGGTAAGTGACCACTTGCATACATCAGGAAGTGTTGGTGACATGTGGCATTGTTTCGGATAAGATAACTTAAACATAAATTAGGCGCAATATCAATTTCGGCTTGAAAGGCGGGAAAATAAGAGAAGAAATATTCTTAGATAACATTTTTAAATGGAAATTATTTGTCCTTTTTTAAGACACAAAATACTGATTCTTGGTTTTTACTTGAGATTGCAAACTAAAACACAGACATCTTATCCCTATAAAATAACCATATTAGTTTAATACTAAGTTTCTTTATATAGTTGGTTAGCTAAGAAAACTTTTTACTTAGATGTAGTACAAGGCCATCTGAATGAGACACCTAATGAGACTCAAACTCATTCGTGTAGGTTTGCTAGTCTAGCTTGCTAACCACTACACCACCAGATGCGCCCAATATCAAACTAAGTGATGAACCCGACACAAAATGGTCTCGAAAGATTTTTTAAAGCTTAGATCAAAACGTTTAGTGTATAACAGATCGTACATATTTAGTTGAGATTGAATATACATTTTTATGACAGTAATTTGCTCAGTCTGGCACAACGCTGTAGAAGATAAAAAGTCAATGTGCATAAACTTTGGGACACAAGTTAGTTGGTCAAGAAAATGAGTTTGCTTATAGTCACTTTGTGATGCCTGCATTTTTAAGCAGTATGCGTTATAATCTCTCTCTTCCTTGCCGAAAGTCATCTCTAAAGTAGAACTATCAAAGAAACAAAATGGCTGCCTTCACTTCTGTTCGGTCAGATTCCTTTTAAATTATAAAGCTTAATTTATGCTCGTTAAATTTTTGTTATAGCGGCTAACTTTTGATCAGATAAAGTCTATCTGGCACAAAGGCATTATGGTGTTGTTTAGCAAGTTATGCTTCAAGTTTGTAATTCAATGTCCTTCATTTTGTATATTTTCACTTTTTTCTTTAAAGCATGACTGTATATCTAACGCATTCATTCTGATGCAAATAACACAACCCCTCAGCAATGATCAGCTTCTTTTTACGTTTAGATTATTCTTCAGAATAATCTCCTGGATTTGACGGCAGCCCAGTCATCTGAGACTTTAAAATACACCGAGTGTCCAGATGACACTAAACAATGATAAGTCTTGATGTTTAAGGAATGTAGAATAAAAATGTCTTTACCATTACTCTGACGAGGAGTGGCAGTATCTGTTCGGGTCTAATCTCTCAGTTAAATAGAACTGTTTAATCCTATACTATATTTGATACCATTCAAGCGTGGGCAAAAAAATGATTAATATTGAATTATTAGTATCAGAAATGCTTGAAACCATTTGTATACAATTAATTGCTATACTTGCAACTATATTAATGCCATAGAATAATCTAACCAACTTCTTTTGGCATGTAATATTCTTCAGAATTATCTTGATTAATGGAAAGTCAGTTCTTCTAATTTTCTGGGATAAGTCAAGGAATTTTTCAAACACCTGCAGCCAAAAACAAATCAGTGATTCTATTTTCACCTCGGGGGTGTTCTCCTGGTGTAATGGTGAAATCGCAGGACTGTGGAAGATAGTTCAAACTCCAGTCGCGCTATTACGTTCATTTTAAAACAAATACCCTTGGGAAAGGTATAAACCCCCTTATCCTCCCAACTATAGGTTAAATTGTACCACTACTGTTCTTCTAGAAGGATGGCTTTGGCATTAAACAACCTATGAAGGTTGACATGCTATTAAACAAAGAAAGGAAACCAAACCATTTTCGCTTCAGCATTCTTTGTTCTTGCGTTTCTTTGAGGCATGGGCAAGGAAACACTTATCCAAGTGTCTACAAAGTCTGATTCATCTAGTTGCAATAAATATCTTATGGATCCTATCAGCGACGCCATTGATGTACCAGCAAGGCATTCCATTCTGCTCGAATACATCAGTACATGATCGAGGAAAATTAATTTGCTAACCGTCATTGTGCAGCCAGAAAAATACAGATTAATATTGTTTTCGGAGGGAAAACGAGTGAGAATTGAATCTGGTTCATAATTGATTAATTTCAAAGTTAGGGAATTGCGATCATCGTTCGTGAATATTTTAATTTTTTTTTGTTGTATTTTTTTTTTCTGAAGCATTTTGTGGGGTGCTCACGGCTCTATCGGATGGGGAAATTTTTCAGATTTATTTGACCCATTGATAGGGCATTAACAGTTTCGACCTCTCCGAGTCGAGGAACCTAAGCAAAGATAATATGAGAATACATCATTGTCTGCAAATCTCCAGAGCTGGAGATCATGTTTAGTGTTATATCCAGTACACAATGATACACGAGTACAATGATCTAACGATTGAACAGCAAGAGATATCCCAATTTAACGATCTATTTTTTCTACATTTAGAGATATTACGTATTACTGAAATCTACTGAATCGGTATTTGTAAACAAAATATAAATATGTTACTGTCCAAATATAATTTACCTTCAGTCAAATCTGAAACAAGGCCAGTAGAATAAGGCCCTCTTGAGTATCGACTTTAATACAGCATCGTATGATCTGGGGGAATCTAACCTGCCTCTCAATGACATGCGCCCAGATTAAGACTTGAGATCAGCACAAAAGTAAAAGAACGAGTATGACTAGAAAAAGGAAGGAAAAAGAAAACTGAGTCTCGGGTGTGAGAAATTGGCTGTCATAAATAATGATTTCGATCCAAGCAGCCATGTTATTAGTGGTGTTTCGGGTCTACTATTAAAGTGCTACGCGCTTATTATGTCAGTAGTGGCTTCCATACATCATGTCAAATAACTAATATCTAACTGTCTTTGGCATCTTATTTTCGTAGACAGCGAATATTCCGTTCTCGTTCACTTCAGACTAAGCCGCCAACAACTATAACACCATGACCACGTCGAAATTTCACAATGGCTGTAATGTGCAATACTACCACCAATGAAACTGATAGATTTTCGAAGAATTTTCTTTTTGCTTTGGGTTCAACAAATTTTCCATCTTGAAGTCAGATTTAACAATTTTTATAACATAGTACTGGGAGTTAAAAGTTTCTGCATTTTTTTTTTTTTTTACGTATCAGGTTAGTATTTACATCTTTCTTTATATTGCACCAAGTCTTTAAGAAAAATCAAAATCAACTAAATTCCAACAATTTTTTTTAATTAGTAGCTAAGTAACTCAATGTTTTCAATAATTTATGAGCCAACTAATACGGTGAGAATGTTGATGGCACTTGAAGAGGGGTATCTAAATAGGGTGAAGTAAAAATGAAACAAGAAAAGCAAAAGGATTTTTCCGAGTTTTCACCGAGACAGATTTGACTAGACGTTATTTTATAGCAGAGAAGGGGAGTCGCATAGACTGGTGCGTGGCAGTCACAAAAATGCTTGGGTCACTTGGCATTCCCTCATACCTGGGTGTTTAGGCACCAAGCAATACTCTTATCCCTGCCAAGTAGTTACTGCCTGGTAGAGGTCCCTCTGGTTCCAGGGGATCAACTTCATATCATCTACCCGGTGCAAACACCAAATGGATCCCGGAAAAACATGGAGGGACAACCCCGTGGCATTTTTTAAATTACGATTTACGAGAAATGTTAAAATGATATAGCAACAAAAATATCTAAGATTGGAATACATTTTGTACGAATATTTCGAGGATTCATTCTTCAAAAAAATTAAAAGTAAACCTTAAATCTTGGTCAACAAGTAAAGTCTGTTAATTGGAGTTTCACGCAGACTATTCCATAGATTTACTCATAACTGAACTGTTAACTATTTTCCTATCAAGTCATTTCCTAAAAATGCTGGGAATTAATTTCTAATTTTTTGAATTTCAAAGCTGATATTATGTAAAACTGAACTCTACTTCATACTCTAAAGAAAATATGAATATTTAGTAGACGAAGTGTAAGTATCATATATATATATATATATATATATATATATATATATATATATATAATCCCTAGTAAAAATTAGGAAATTAGACAACAGGAGGGCATTTCTTTTTTTCTTTTGTTAGTAGTAGTAAATAAACAGATGACATTTCCCCCTACAATGGTTTGTTGCATAGTATTATCCACTGCTGAGCTGGGAAAATAATCTAACTTATTTAGGGAACATTCAATGAAACCAATATGTCTACCTATTAAATGAATTTGTTTGACATCGTTTCTGTCATTTTATTTATTGCTAAATTTATAAATATCAACCAAAAGTAAGTGAACTCCATAATTACTGAAACAGGTATTAATAATGCTTACACTTTCGGTGTAATAGCATCTTCTAATATGTAAAAACCAAAGAATCTTTCTTAATTTCAAATGTTCAACAAAAATAAAATCCATGTGTCTTTAGACGAAGAGTTAATTTTCAATAAAGATAAAATCTGCAGATGTATACTTATCCTCGTAATGTCTGAGTGGAGATATATAATTTTTGTATTATGTTGAGTGTGTATGCGCGCATTATTTGTATATATTAGTAGTATCCATTCAGCGTCCGAAGACAGTGAGTGTCGATTATTCATGTATGGAATATAGGAAGAATATCATATAAATCTATGTGAGTGCTCGATGTATGCCAATTGTTAGTCTCTTTTTCTTTCTAGGTATGTATAACAAAACTCACATACAGAGCGTATATAGTGCAATTAGAAGGAAACTCAAACCCGGTTAAATTGTCATAATGACAATTTAACCAGGTTTGAGTTTTCTTCTAATTGCACTAATATATATAATTTTAAAAAATTAATTCAAAAATATTAGGAAACAGAATGTTACTACTGTAAAGTAGTTTCCATAAAATAAACTCTGACTCTAAACAACAGGCTGTTCCTTCATAAAACTAATATTACAAAAAATTGAAAACTGTTTCAAAAAACCTTTACGAATCCAGTAGTATAGAATTTATGATAATGCTGATATACCCTACCGACGACAACTCATTACTCCAAATAAAAGGAAAAAATAGAAATTCAAACCTATATTAAACAGAAACTAAGTACTCTTTCACTCACTATCACAATGAAACTAACATCACCCATAAACTTACAAACATATACACAAATACCAACACCTCACATCCAAACAGGGGAGGGAAGGAAAATACCACCCTGAAAATATATTTGCATAAATGGAAGCAAAGGCTCATGGACACACGGAGTATACTATTGTAAGTATATTCAACAAAAGACCCCACCATAGGCCGAAAGTTTTCACGGACAATTAACCCTAACGAGACATTCAGACACATCATGGAATTAAAAGTATCATAATCAAAACAGTTGCTACAATAAAAACTAAAAAGACTCCGAAAAACTTTATTAGCCTCCCGAAGATGACAATGAAGTCTGAAACATGTTTATAAAAATACAATATCTAATCTACCAAAGTCACTAGTGGACTTGTTCTTTTCATATTATGTACTTTACATAGTATGCGTGAGGGAGATTCTTATAGATACATAATGTATGTGTGTATATATATATATATATATATATATATATATATATATATATAGTAAGCGTAGCTTGTATATCTAGGGTGTATAGTCTATATGTGTGCGTGTCTGACATTTTGTTTGTAAGATAAATTATACTATTTGTGCTTGGTAATTAAACCTAATTATTCAATGTTGTCTAAACGATAAACTTATTCAAGCCGATATATCTAGTGTACATTTATGTAAATATGAGTATTTGGTTTTTTCTAGATCTGGCAATAAAAAAAATTGACTGGTTGACAGACGAAATATTACTCGAGTGTATCTTCTGCAAGTGCATTCTTATCACACTGACAAAGATTCTTCAGCTGCCTTTTTGTGCTAATCTTACCACCAGTACCAATGCTGAAAGATATATGGCTGTAATACATCATTCTGCGCTGGCGTCTCCGTCAAAGAAACGCGTATCTTGATCGTTGCCGTGTATGTCAGGTGTAATATATAAAATAACTCTATAAATGCTGTATGTGAATAAATTCCGATGATGTTTTTGATGGTATTTGAAACAGATCGATAAACTTGATATTTTCATATTTATTTCACGGGCAACTGATGTTTTACATCATCGTTTGAGTATTTTTTTTAACAATTCGTACATTCTAATTTCTAGGTGGTCTTCATTTCTCTTCTCTTGTTTTTTTTTGGGGGGGTGGAGAAGTGTTCAACATAAATTTGTGCACGGGAAATATTCTATTTTGAAGAAATATTTATTTGATTGAGATGCAAACAGGGCTCGTAGTGAATGTTAACCCTGTCTATTTTTTTTATAATTATTAGCTTAAAGAGACTACCGTCCATATTGTAGTTACATAATTCATATTTATGATAGTTAGATTACATTATACAATATATTCTGAAGCACTTTTAAGGTATCGTTTACCGGTATTAGAAATAGAATCAGTGGCCAGAATTCAAAATCCAATATGAGACTGTTGGCTTTTCATTGTGAGCTAATTCTCTTGGACAAGGCATGAATCCATCTATTTTCTCCTCTCCACCCATCGATAGTTAGGCTGACAGGGATCTTTCATTTTGGTCAAGGAGCCAGTCAAAAAGAAGAAAAACTCTGAAATAAAACTATTTAATTCTATTCTCATGGGAAAGGTATGAATCCATCTCACCTCTATGGGTAAGTAGTAGGACAGACGGTATTTTTCAACCACAGTATTTTGAATTCAGACTCCTTTAGATATTTAAATATGACTTCGTTGTTTATCTTCAGCATCCCTGCAAACTTCATTTAAAAAAAAATAACTAAAGATCCACTCCCGATATTTCTTGATCATACCTTTATAAATACATGTATCTAGGGTGTATTTGCTTTGCGGTAATAGTCATAGGGAATGAAATCGGTGATCAGTTTAAATTCTGGAAGAGGCCTTTGATGTTTTTTATTTTTTTCGCTAATAGCCTTTGAAAAGGAGGTGCCCGTGGTGTAATGGTTACCGTCGTAGAAAATGGACACGGCGACACGAGTTCAAATCCTGGACGAGACTGATCGCATTTCACATAGCACTAATATCCTTGGGAAAGCTAAGAATTATTCTCCCTGCAGCTATGGGTACATAGTTGGGCAGACTAGGTTTTTCAGCCTTGGTGAGGCAACTAGTCAAGGAGAAGGAAAACTCTGAATTCAAACCTGTTACACTCCGCTTAAAAATTGACCTTGTGTCATATCCTGCCCGAGCGGAGGGTTGGTAAATATGAATATCCTTTCAAAAGGCATGACTCCATCTGTTCTCCCTTTAGCTATGGGAAGATAATAGGGCAAACTAGATTCTTCAGCATTGCTTAGGCAGCTAATCTAAAAAAGGACGTTTCTGAATTTAGATCAACTTTATTCCACTTCCCAATGAGCTATCACATCCTTCCCATGGGTTAGAGATAAAGTAAATGTATAATTAATGCATGTATAATATTTTTTGAATACGACCAACTTGCTTTCAGAGGGCGAGTGTTTTCCCGGATATTCTTGTATTATTATTATCCTTGAACTTTAAGAGAGTTCTGACCGGAAATGCAGAGGTTTGTCAAAATCTTCAAGTTTCTCATTAATTTACACTTATATGGTCAGAATGTTTTTAAATATTTTATTGAATATGATTGGCCAGGATTTCTTAATAGCAATCTTTAGCTTTAGTCCACGTTTTAACTGAAACTACTTCATATGAATTAAAATCAATACAACATATCTAAAGATTTAACCATTCAAAAATCCAGTTTTTGGAATTTTTATATCCCAACTATCAGCATTTTTAAAATCACAGTGACCTTAAAAAAACAACTCTGTTATGCTCATTTAAATCCATAATTAAAAGCAGGAGGAGGAGGAGTTCATAAAAATTTTTGACACAAATGATTAATTAATTTTTTAATCTTCTATAACAACTTTAAAAGTTCTACATTTTATCATAATGGTTTTCGAAAATTTAATTTAAATTGCTTTGAAAAAAGTTATTGAAAATATCCGTAATGTAAACATATAATAGAATGACATTTACTTATTCCAGTTTAAACAAATACGATTTTAGTTGGTTTTTGTTCGATGGTATATCAATATTTGTGGATTATTAATGTTAAATCTATCCTTGTATGAGAACTCTGATGCCGCTATTTAAGCCATAGTAGATAGAAAATACAGAGTAAAGTGACTGGGTCTTTTAAATTAGGGAGACATACTAACCTTGAATATGAGCAACATCATTAAGGTGTGCTCTAAGCACGAATTCCTTTGACGCTATAGAACCCTCCGTCCCTACACGACATTTCTCTTTGTAAGTCCCCCAGAAACCATCTAGCGTCCAAGCAGTTGATAAATATTAATTTAATCTGGTTATACAACACTGATGAACGTCACTTACGAGTTTGTTCTAAATTCTTAAGCAGTGCCCACCATGTCTTGCTCGTCTTATGTGGTTCGTGAAACGGTACTTGACTGGTTTTGTAGAAGGCTACTAGCAGGATTTTTTCACTCAAAAATTCACCCAGCATCCTTGCACAGAGCTCATCTAGCTTTTTCTTCAGGAATTTCGTGAGTTCAAGAGATGCAGACATACAATAATACTAACCCAACAGCTTGGAAGAATTCCAGTTTTAGCTGGTGAGTCAAAAAGTAATTCCTTTTTCTTTAGCACAGGAATAATTACCGACACAGGAACACGGATCAATCATCAAAATGAAGCTGGTCCTCTGTGAATCACATCCCTACTTCCCTACATAGTCTCCGTTTCTCTCAAAATTTATATTCCGCTTTCGAAGAAGAGCATGTATCCCAGCCTTGTAAAATTCTGTTGACTTTCTTTTAGCCGCTTCATCGCTGCAATTTTCACTTCCTCGTCATACTTTCGTTCGAAGGTGGAATATTGCTCTTGAGAACGGCGATTATGCAGAGAAGTAGGAATCTAATTCATAGAGAACCGGCTTTATTTTGATATATGATACATGATATCGAGTCGGTAATTATTCCTGTGCTAAAGAAAAAGGCATTACTTTTTGACTCGCCCTCGTAAAAAGAGATCAGATTTCTGTATGATGGTTAACCTTTCTTTAGCAGTCTATACTTTACCTATGCAATGAGGATGTAAATTTCTTTAGATGAGATATTGTTACCGAGGTACATGAAATGGTCTGGTAATTTCAGTGGCTTGCCATTTAACTGGATATCACCATCTTGTTTAAATTACACGAAATCTGTTTTATCTGTGTTCAAAGTTGACTGTTTCAGTCTATGCAACAGAGGTTCTGCTTTGGAACGCGCATCTGCAAGAGGTGCCAGATCATCAGAGCAGTCTTCATCAGTAATTTATGCGGGATATCGTCTGCTTGTTGCTTTTTTTTTTCTTTTTAGTGTGAAGCCATTTTCTTTCATTAGATCTATATACATTCGTTCGTAATCTAGGCAGATAATAAAGAAATATGGAGCCAATGTATCTCCTTGAGAGTCAAGAAAATCAGATTCGCCATCAAGTGAACGAATCGTTGCTTTCGTCTTTTTTCCCATTACTGGATCATTGTCCAAATGGGTAGAGTGTTCATCAGTGGTTCGCGATACCGGGTTTCAATCCCAGGTCGAGTCAGGCCAGTGTCTTAAAAAATGGTACTTGATGCCACCTTGCTTAAAACTCAGCATTTTAAGGTTTGGATCAAGGGTAGTAATGCATTCACGGGAAAGGAGTAGCGCTCTCCCTACACCGTGGTGTAGTAGCTATTGAAAAGGGAGCCTTCGGGTCGCCCTTGACTACAGTTGCCAACTTATTAATGATTTGAAACTATACAACGGTGTGCAAATTATTTATACGTCGTATTAAGACTTGATAAATAGAATTATTTACAGTAAATAGCTGTACTTGTAACTATTTAACTGTGTACGCACAAATAATATTGAATAGAATTATAAGTTTAGATAGTACTTGAAATCATTGAACTGCCTGCCAATCGACAAAATCAGAGAAAATGGATTCGAGCTGACGAAAAAAAAGAAGCAAAAGGTACCCCGCAAAAACAATCACCGACGCCGACTACACTGATGACTTGGCGTTACTAGCGAATACGCCTAATCAAGCAGAGACACTACTGCATAGTTTGGAACGAGCAGCAGCAGGCATTGGCCTCCATGTCAATGCACACAAAACTGAATATATGTGTTACAACCAAACGGGCAACATTACCACACTAGACGGAGCCTCTCTTAAACTAGTTGACAAATTCACCTACCAAGGAAGTAGCGTCTCATCAACCGAAAAAGATATCGACACGCGACTAACGAAAGCATGGACAGCTATCGATAGGCTCTCGATCATATGGAAATCAGACCTGACCGATAAAATGAAACGTAGTTTCTTCCAGGCAGCGGTTGTATTGATACTGCTATATGGATGCACTACATGGACGCTTACTAAACGGCTGGAGAAGAAGCTAGACGGCAATTACACAAGAATGTTGAGAGTAATATTGAAAAAGTCCTGGCGACAACACCCCACAAGACACCAGCTATACGGCCACTTGCCTCCCATCACGAAAACTATATAAGTTAGACGAACCAGACACGCAGGACACTGCTAGAGAAGCAAGGACGAGCTCATACGTGATGTACTCCTATTGACCCCCACATATGGCCAAGCAAAAGCAGGACGACCAGCTCGAACTTACATACAGCAGCTATGCGAGGACGCAGGATGTAACCCTGAAGACCTGCCAGAGGCGATGAATAATAGGGAGAAGTGGCGAGAGGGGGTCAGGGATATCTGTGCTGGTGGCATGACATGATTATGATGAATATATATATATATATATATATATATATATATATTTGGAATATTTCTTAGCAACCGAATTCCTTTTTACATTTGTAACACTAACTGAATGAAGAAGCGTGTTCATTTCATTTTCAAAAATACATTTTATGCTGTAATTTAACACATCTTATTTGAAAAGGGAAGCTTTTCTAGAATTTATTGAATTTACTAAATATACGCTAAAATTTACTGAAGATCTTTTAGTCTACTACTTTATGTCTTTACCCAACCCCTCCGTCACCAGCTGGATGTCACACTCGGTTGATTTTTAGGTGGAATATTGCTGGTTTGATTTTAGTTTTCCTTTAGACCGGTTGCTATACTAAGGTTAAAAAAAAACAGTTTGTCTACAATTCATCATTAGCTGGTAGAACAGATTCATGCCTTTCCCAAGAGAATTAATGTGAATGGAAACCCAAATAGCCATGTCCAGAGTGGCCGATTCCATTTCAAAGATAACAAGTACGCTCAGTGCAAAATCTTTTGTTAGTGTAAATATGTAGCTACTCCGTAAAATTACAAAAGTTCGAGTTAGCTCATTATAATAAATTTCTAACAATCATCGTGCATTGCTGCTTGCACAGATTCCTCTCTCTCTCTCTCTCTCCACCTCTCTCTGTCATCCATCGCTTCCGGGAGATCTTCAAGACTACATCCTGTGTTCGTACAAAGCTGCGGTAGATAAGTTCTTGTTGGTCTTTTAGCACTTGCACTCCTGTGTGAAGGGGTCCATTAGAGAACGTTGCTCATGAGTTTGTCATTACTTTTCCAGCAGTGTCCTGCAGGTCATGTTCGTTTTATTTGGATCGTTTTAGAGATGAGAGGTAGGTGGCCGTACAGCTGCTGTTTAGTGTGAAGTTGTTGCCAAGATTTGGTCAATAGAGCTCGTAGCATTCTTGTGCAATTCCCATCTTGCTTTTTCTCTATACGCCTAATCAGCGTCCATGTGGTGCATACATATTTCAGAATAGATACGACCACTGTTGGGAAAAATTGTTTTATTTCATCAGATAAGTGTAACTCATTGATAACAGACCCTGCCTTCCTTAGTCGTATTTTGATGTAATTTTCTGTAAATGAGATGTTGCTTCTGAGATACGTGAACTTGTCCACGGATTTCAGAGAACCACTATTTAGTGTGGAGATGTTTCATTTCTGGTTAAAACATATTTAATCCATTCTGTCTACATTCAAATAGAGGCCAATGCCACCTGCTGCCTACTGCAGACTGTACAGCAGCGATTCAGTTGGGGTTGGTATACTTTGCAGAAGCGCTATATCATCTGCGTTGTCTGTGTCCGTAATAGTGAAAGGTATAGTCGTCGTCTTACCTTTTTTAGTGTAAAGCCACTTTCTTTCATTGGTCCTATCGACGCTCGAAGTTCGTCGTCTGGGAAGATTATGAACAGATATGGGACTTATGTATCCTCTTGCAGAACACAAACCCTAGGAAATTATGTTTAATCTTGTTGAAAATAATGAATTTGTTTCCATGTAACATTTCTGCTGATGAGACAAAACGAATTTAGCTTTTATGAAATATTTCCGAATCTAAGCAAAATATAGTACCCAAAGTAAGCATTAAAAAATATGTATGATCATCATCTTCTATAAACCTGAGTATTTTGTGAAGATTCGGTGAAGAATTATAAGAAACTGAAAATAATGGTGAAAATAGAATAGTATTTATGTATATGATGATTCACCAGCCAAAATCTGTCTTAGAGAACGAAGTTCACAAAATACTTAGAATCGCCTAATTCTGGGTAAAAATAACAGAGCAAGCGTTGATTTAACAGGGAAAAAAAAGTCATAGATTTTGTTGTTCCTGTGGACCTCAAAATGAAAAAAAAAAAATGGACAAATGCTTAGATTTTTCCTGCAAATAAAAAAATACCCCACCAAAAGAAACTTTAACATTAGTGTGACTGTGATACCAATTATTGTAAGAACGCTTGAAGCGGTCCTCTAAAGGCTTTAAAAAAAAGAGTGGAAGAATTGAAAATCAGGAAAATAGACTATCCAGAACATAGAATTAAGATATGTTAAAATTCTGAGAAGAGACCTGAACACCTGAAATTCTAGCTCTCATTCAGACCACAATAAAGGCTCACCACCAACTAATGCTAGTGTGAAAAACTCACATGGAGCAAAATGTTGATGATAATTCTTAGAATAACTTTTATGACATCTTCCTATCAAGTAGGAGTTCGTCTCGGAAAAAATTTAATTACTGCGGCAGAATCAAACACTTTAAAAGATATGAATGTGACGTATCTTACCTAGATTAGATTAGATTAAAAACATTACTAATGAAATCCAGGTATATAAATAAGTACGCTCATGTATTCGGTGACCAGAGTTAATCTAATTTTTATCAGTGAACTCAGCTCATGGCGGAGATCTCTCTCACAAGTATATATTTATAAAAATGAATTAGTTTCGAGACTGTTACCGTTTCACTTGGCTCTCATGGCTATGATAAAGGCAAGAATCCGTTTGCTACCCGTCAGATCGAAGGACAGACTTGTAAAGTCAACTATTTTAGGAGTGCGAAAAATCTTAATTCACACCAGCGGTATTATCAATCATGAACAGGATATGGCACAAAGTCAATTTTAAACGGGTTCTTGCTGGTTTCAATTCAGTTTTCCTCTATCTCTTTGAACGTTTGTTGGTGTTATCGTTGTAGGAAATAGGAATAGTGATCGGAGTTCAAATTCTGGACGAGGCTTTTTCATTCCTCATAAGGCTTATACGCTTGGAAGGTATGAATGCAACAATCTTCCCCGCCCTAGCTTTAGGTAAAAAGTACAGCAGTTTAGACTCTTCGGCCTTTGTATTGCAACTAGTCTGGGAGAAGGAAAACTCTAAATTCGAACTGGTTCACTCCACTTAAAAATTGACCTTGTGTCAGATCCTGCTCGTGGTAAGAATTACACATACATGAATTTAATCAATTTCTTGTCTATATAAGAAATTGCATGAAGAAAAACCGAAAGCATTACTCTTAAAACACCGTATTTTTTTCCAACGAGAGTGCAACATATTTTTATGATAGAGCAAATTCATTTTGTACCAGAAGTTTCAGTAGCAATAAAGTTATGTGAGAATACTGTTTGGCTATTGGCACAGATTGGAATCAATCTTAATCTCTGGCAATTTATCTTCTGCCTGAGAGGACATGGGGGGTAGGAAACGAAATCTGCACCTGACCACGTCTTAACATATAACAGCGAAATATGCTCGTAGATCAAATCTCGTGATATACGAGATATCCAGTCCGTCAACTACGAGATATCGTGAGATAAACAGCTGGATCTATTACGCTTGTGTACAGATATCAGCACCGTCCTCTCTCTCTCTCTCACTTATATATATATATATATATATATATTTAACTTATTTCGTAAGAATTATAGGTGTTACTGAGAATTTAATTATTATTAATTTTAGACAAGCATTTCTGATGCTTTTTATCGCTAAATATTTTTTAAAATCCATGTTCTTTTACTCAGAAGACGTAGAAAAACGACGTGTGTTTTATAATAAAAAAAAAAAGAAAAGAAATAAGTCAAAATCTAAACTTAATCGACAATACTTTATCAAAAAAATGAAGATAATTCAACATTTATTTAAAGAATAAATATTTCATCTTCGTCCAACTGTGCTATAATCCCATTGGAGTGTATATATATATATATATATATATATATATATATATATATATACATATATATATATATATATATATATATATATATATATATATATATATATATATATATATATATATATACATATATATATATATATATATATATATATATATATATATATATATATATATATATATACACTCCATATATATATATATATATATATATATATATATATACACTCCATATATATATATATATATATATATATATATATATATATACACTCCATATATATATATATATATATATATACACTCCATATATATATATATATATATATATATACACTCCATATATATATATATATATATATATATATATATATACACTCCATATATATATATATATATATATATATATATATATATATACACTCCATATATATATATATATATATATATACACTCCATATATATATATATATATATATATACACTCCATATATATATATATATATATATATATATATATATACACTCCATATATATATATATATATATATATATATATATACACTCCATATATATATATATATATATATATATATATACACTCCATATATATATATATATATATATATATATATATATATATATACACTCCATATATATATATATATATATATACACTCCATATATATATATATATATATATACACTCCATATATATATATATATATATACACTCCATATATATATATATATATATATACACTCCATATATATATATATATATATATATATATATATACACTCCATATATATATATATATACACTCCATATATATATATATATATATATATATATATATACTCGTGTATCTTGTGACTTTCTGCGATCTAAATTTTAGCCTACTATTAGGCAGTCGCACCATACCTAAGATACAAATTCTGTGTGTGTAAATTGGTGGCCACGACTAGGCCTACGCCAACTGGTACAGCTGTAGTTTCCAGCTGCAAAGGTAATAGTTTGACCTGAGAATCTATGTTATATATAGTATTTATAAAGTGCTCAATATGTGTATGTTCTAAGAGTAGCGTAGACAACGGTGCTCGTAATTTGCTCACCGATGATCACTGAGAAAATGGCAACCTTCAAGCACCACTGGCTCTGTCTACACTTCTTTTAACGTAAATCAAATTGATCTTTCTTAGTGTGTTTCATATAAGATCGTAAAAAGTCTATATGTTGCAAGTTTTTTTTTTGTATTTTTTTTTACTTAAAATATTTTTTTATTTAACATGAAATATGAAGCCATTTTTAGAAAAATTTGAAAGAAAAAATTGCAAATTCTTTGTTTATACTCATCGAATAACCTCTTTTAAAGTGATCTGTGACTTATCAAGAAATTCAGCTACAGTAATATCACAGTTTCTTGAGTATTTTCTTTGATTTCGCAAATAATTTATATATAGAGAGCGGTTTCTATATAATGATTAGAGGTGGGGCTATCAGTAACAATTAAAACGTCATAGTATACAGAGATGCTTGTAAAATTTTACATGTATAAGATAACACCAGATATCAAATAATATTTATACAACGGTTTTATTTATTTACGTGGTGCCTTCAATAAGTTTCCAGACATTTTTGTTCAGGAATTTAAAATTCTCGTAGACTCTTGAGAATTCAGTAGATTATTGCTATACATCATAGGAGATGACAGACCAATTTTTATGATTTCACGCTCAAATGAACAGCTACAGCAGGAATTGGAATACACTCTACTAAAGACTGATTGTCACGGCTGGTGAATTTCAAAAATGCAATCTGGACATGAGGACACTCTAGACGAACGATATACATTAAAATTCTGTTTTAGACATGGAAAAAATGCCACAGAAACGTATGAAATGCTTCAGACTGCTTTTGAAGCATCTTGCATGAATCGAGCATAAGTTTTTGAGTGGCATAAGAGATTCAAGGAAGGCAGGGAGTCTGTGAGGGAATATGAGGTGTGGGAGGAGTAAGGAAGTCAATAGACCAGAGTTGATTTGCCAAAGGGTTAGGGTTACTATGTTGAGTTTTTAAGAGTTCAAAAAGAGATTCCGTCGGAGGAGGCCAGCTCTCTTTAAATCGGGCCAGTTGCATTTCCACCAGGACAATACACCAGTCCACAACTCCATCCTTGTCACAGACTATTTGACCAAGATGGGCATCAAGACACTTCCTTAGCCTCCCAATAGTTCAGACCTTGCTCCCTGTTACTTTTGGTTATTCACTAAGCTGAGAGGATGTCGTTATGAGACAATTGAGATGAAAGAGGCTGTGACGAAGGTTATTGACACTCTAACACGAGAGGACTTCCATGGGCCTTGCAGACGTTGTTGGAACGGTACAACAAGTGCATTGCAGCCGGAGGAGATTACTTCGAAGGTGAATAGTTTCATGTGTGTACTATCCATAATAGTGCCCATACGAAAAAAAAAGTCTGGAAACTTATTTAATGATCCTCGTATTGTGCATTTTATTGTAGAAATTTTATCAATATCGAGTGATGGTAGACTGTAACTAGGAGCATTAAACAAATATTAAGAATAAGCATGTAATGAGTCTTTGTCGAACTGTATTAAATTTATTTATAAGATATTTTAATTAACTTTGGAGTAATAGCCGTAGTAAATGTGTCTATACATTTTAAGGTAATTGTACACACATACCTCTTCATATACATTTTTAAGTGTATGCGATAATTCAAGTATGTCTATATCATGTCGCAGATATCTGGATATTCACACATACACACATATATAAGAAAAGAGGGAATAATTTTTTGTAAATATCTATTTCATTATTCCACTTGTTTTGAGCTCAGTCTGCTGGGGCTGTTGAATACACCGACTGCATCTATTGAGATGGGTAAGATTCCACAATGAGTGTCCTGTTATGACATTAAACAATCTGATGGTGAGGCTCCAGTGATACTGGAGTTTTGGAGAATGCAGCGTACCCCTTCATTGCCATTGCTCCCAAGTCCACTCGGGTCCAGAGTGGTAGCACTTGAAAGGATCTATGGATCAAATAGAACTGTTTGACTATTGTGTGCAAACAAATGACTTGCGCTAAATTGAATGACTGATGTTTAATCGAATTGTTACAGATACATAGAAATACTTGGAAATATTTTTTAAATGACTTGAATTGAATTATTAGTATTTCATTGTAATACTTAGAACCCTTTGTGTGCAAATGAATGAATAATATTGAATAAATTAGTGTAAAATAGCAATACTTAAAACTGTTTAACTGAATGTACTGGCTTGTGTAAAAAAATGACTTTCAGATTATTCATTAAAATCATATTTTGTTTGTGTGTATGTTACAGGATTTGACATTAAATTACAATGGTTTATATGCCATAAAACACAAGAAGTGACAAAAGATTGAACCAGTCACGTTGCATATCTACTCGTTGGAATGCACACACACACTCACACTTTGGTGACCTTTGATAATATTTATCTTGAATGATGATGCTTATAAATTCAGGAAAAAGTGATGATTCAATTTAGCAACTCGGTTGTATTATTTCGTTTCTTTGATGCCACATCAACATTTGTGGTGGGTAATTTACTGTCCAAGCCATCAATGGAGAAGAACAGTCATGGTAATTAGTTCTCTGAATTTCTGAAATGGAAAAATATCATAAATAATATTAGTAATCATATGAAGTAAGTACATTAAGTTTATAAGTCCCCCAAATTCCCTCTGAATTGTTAAGCAGGACACATAGCGTAACTGCTAGAGGCGTTATCTTCTAAAGTGACAATCATCTGGAGGTTGCAGGTTCAATCAGGCGAGTAACAAGATAGAAATACTGAACACTTTTACCTGGTTATGGTTAACGGAATCAGAGCAAGCGACCCCCTTTAAATAAAGGTCGTGGTTCGAAGTTCCGTGTAGGCTCTAGAGTTCGAAAAGAAACACCTGAAGGCCGGGGGACATATCGGCCGAAACGTTGTGAATATATTCAAAAGGATGAAGACATTTGTCCGAATACCATGTATGATCAAAAGAAACAATTGATAAAGTCATGGTGATATTTAATACATAGTTGGGGAGTATAAGGTTTTAATTTTTAGCGAGGAAAATTGATACGTTACCTCCTCGCTAGGTTGTGAGAAATAAAGGAGAATAACGAAGATGCCGTAAGGTTTTCAAGAAAGTTTAATGGCACCAGAATAAAGGGTATCTTTATACTGCAAGTCTTGTAGAAAGGGAGGAAGGAAATAGTTATTGAGTTAAGAAGGAATTATAGCAGCTAAATGCCAGAGCGGAATGTGCGTCTCTACAGTCAAGGCAATGCTGAATGTTTGAGCGGAAAATGCATCACTATTGACATAGCAAATGTCGTGTTTGCTGTTTAAGGACAGGAATGATGTAGTCACCCATAAATGTGTGGCCCTGGTTGCTGTAGGAAAGAGGCGTGAAGGTCTCCAGAAAAGGTTGCCTAGGAATGAGGTAGCTGGATGTCTGAGCGATTTGTGCATCGCTGTAGATATATCAAAAGTTAGAGGCGATATAAAAGTGTTCCTGTAAGTGGTGGATTTCATTTTCAACTGGGAACCCTTGGTCTAAGAGGGTAGGCTTAAAAGGTCCATAAATTAAGAGGGCTTTCCTCATGGTGTTGTGATTCTGCTGCTATGAAGGGAGCAGACAAAGTACGTCTGTCCTGCTTGAAAGGTTTTGAGGAAGAGGTAGTTTGGCGGGCTTTTACCATTTTTACGTTGTCCGGGAAAATGGTCCGGGCTGAATAGGCTAAGTCATCCTCATTGGGTGAAAATATGCGACGACTATAACGGACAAATTGATTTACGCGCCAAACAAAAATACGAAGTTCTTTCTGCTACAAACTAGTCCGAAAGTGAGTGTAATAGCTTCAGTAGTTCGAACTCGACTACTGCAATATCTAAATTCAGCAAATCATCTACTACACCCCGGGAAATCTCAAATAGTATTTTCTCGATTAGATAAAAGAAAATGTCATTCCAGTACTCAGATTTTACAAAAAGAATTCCTTTGAAAATTAAAGTGAAAATCTGTGTCTTCTCTGAAAGTATTTTAAGTGTATTCTTTAACAAAAATGTATTTGGTGTTTTCGCTGGTATACTGTTATATACATTAGTTAAATAAACAAATCCATTAAAATAATTTTCTTTTAAAAATAAGAAAGTTATCAGTATCAGTAGAGCAAGATAAAACCTAAAATGAAAGGATTTATCTCACAGATCTGAAGTACCTCATTAGTCTCAGTTTCATGAATTTAAAGAAAATATAATCCTCCGATGAGACTAACCCCCCTCTCTCTCTCTCTCTTTTATATATATATATATATATATATATATATATATATATATATATATATATATAGAGAGAGAGAGAGCGCGATTATCTACAAAATATTCACCAACAAATCATGTACGTATAACCATTTGATTGTGTGCAAACAAATGTCTGATGTTAAATTAAATATTAGGTGTTAGATAGTATTTCCAGAAACACTTTATGCGCTAACAAAGAGTTCTAGTTCGTTTAAGAAAATTCAGAAAGTGGTCAGTATATATAGAGTAAGATAAAAACTGAAATAAATGGATATTTACTCAACTCTGTGGGAGCTAATTTCTGTCAGTTTCATATATTTGAGGAAAATATAATCCTCTACTGAGACTAACCTTACACACACACACATATATATAATACATAGCTCTTTTTTAAAATGATTACCAACTTACAAATCATGGATGTATAACAATTTAACTATGTGAAAAAATGGTCGATGTTGAATAAAATTGTCGGTGTTAGATCGCAGTTCTTGAAACCAGTTCACTGTGTGCAAACAAATGAGCCCTGGTTCATTAAAAATGTTATCAATTAACTATTCGTTTAAAATATATGTACAGGATATGCCATTATTTAACAATGGTTAATATGCCATAAAAAACCATCTATGCATTTGTATTTTGATTGGATTCTTTTCTTTCTCATATATATATATATATATATATATATATATATATATACACTCTCTCGTGTGTATTTTGTAAAATCGGGGATTTTTATAGAAAGTTTTAAGTTATTAAAGTTTACACAAAAATAATAGATCTTTAGGTAGTACAAAAATGAAATAATTGCTGAAAAGAAACATACGAACAATCGTTAATAAGTTTTATGCAAATGATGATATTCAGACGATGGAAAAAGCTCATTTTTAGTTTCGTTTATTGAAAAATATTTTTCAGACGAGTCGAGCATCACATACACACATGTATATGCATGTAAAATATTATATTGTGGTGTTCACCTTCTTTGAATTGCAAATAATAATTGATTACTGGAAGCTATCGAATATTTACTATATTCTCCTTCATCTGTTTATATCTATCACCAAATGTCGTCTGCTTACTTCGAATATCTTATTTTCAGTGTGACTCGAGTTTGACGAGTTTACTCGTAATTAATTAACAAATTCCTGAGATGATATCATAGGTTACATGAACTGGAAGTTTGAAAATATATGGTTTCGGGGATTTTTTATGAATATGCAATTAGAAATCTCCAGTTGCCTCGCCACTGAATTTAAAATATTCATATCGAGAGAACACACTGGTATTTTATTTAATTACAGAGGAAACGATATTTGATACAACGATTTTAATTTCATCTTTAGATATAGCGAAAATTCTAAACAGAAAGACATTGATGAAGCAAAATTAAAACGAATCATCCCAAATAAACTAAACTAAACTAAACTAGACTAGATAGAATATCAAAGCTATCAATAACAAATTCAACATTTAATCATAATGATTCCAACGGAAATACGGCTCTTTTTATGAAGTTTAAAACATTCAATTGAAGAGATATACATGTTTCTAAACACACATACGACACGCTTTGTGTAATGGTTATCGTCGTAGGAAATTAAATTGTTCACTAGACTTCAAATTCAGGACGAGTCTGTTTGTTCATTCCCTAGGGAAAGGTATGAATCCATCTCTAACAGCCATGGGTAAATAGTGTGGCAAACTTGGATCTTTTATCCTTGGTTAGGCAACCAGTCATGAATGATTAAAATTCTGGCTTCAAACCAGCTTTACGTTTCCTAAAAAATCGACCTTGAGACATATTCTTCTAAGGCGGTAGGGTTGGATACACACACACACACACACACAGTGTGTGTGTGTGTGTGTAATACATATACATTCAATAAAGTGATCATTTTAAGATTCATTTGAATAAAACAAACCTTGTTGCTTAGCTCCGCTTTGAAATCTTGTTTTTATGAATGTATTCTTCTCTATCTCTTTTTCAAGGTAGTTCCACATCACGTCAATTGTGGAAATAAAAAAAAACTGTCTGCGAGATGATGTTGGGCTAATTCCTTGCTCCCAACGGCCTTTATTATATATATCATTTGACCTGTACGTTTACGTTTAAACCAATTGTAAAATTGTATTTTCATTGCAACATTATGCAATCAGAACAGTTATCGTTATTCATTACTTATCAGCAAACTCCGCAGAATGGAAATTCTCTTACAAAAGTTAAACCACAACATCTCTGAAATCAAAACTGCAACAAGGGAGTTTGTATTTTTAGACTGCCACATACTTATAATTTGGGCTCAACTTTCTATACTGAAGAGTTTGAATAAATAATACTTACCGTATTTGGCGGCATATATAACGCACGGGTGATTAAGACGCACTCTAATTTCAGCAGGGCAAATCCAGAAAGAAATTATTGAAACAAAGTAATATTAAACGTAATGAAATTAATATAATAAATATTATTAATGATAACACTTTCAATCAGCATAATAGCCTTTTAAATAATGACAAAAGGTATATGAAAGTTACTGAAAAGTTTAAGATTATATAATAGCCCAGGTTCCTCATTTCGGCCAACTATCGTGAATTTTAAACCTACATATGGCATATAAGACGTTGGGGAATTTTAAAAGATATTTCTAGTAAAAAAAATGGGGGGCGGCTTATATGCCGTCAAATATGGTAATAACTTTATTGCCTAATATCTGAATAGAAATGTTTTGTTCCGAAGTAAATTAACTTTTTATAAAACAATTTTTTGGAATGTACTTTTTTGGGGTGGGTGGGAATGACACTCATAGGAAAGGACTTGTTTATTTGAATTCAGTTTGCTCGTAGCTCTGATATCGTTGTCAATTTTTTTTTTTTTTTTCGAATATATTGTTCATAAATGAATACATATTCGATATCAAACATTATAGTGTAGGGAATAAATCAATAATAATATTCCCAATCATATGACGATCGAAAATTTCGCTATGAAATGTTCAGAAGATGCTGGTCTGAAACTCCTGCGATATGCATAAGGTTATTTTTTTCACATATTACAAATAAAATAGCGTCTACAGTGCATTTAACAAGGTATCTAAGCTGCAGCTGTTTGAATATTTTGTAGTGGATCTATTTTTCTATGCATCATAAGAAGGAAACACGCTAAATTTGAGAGCGAAGGTCTCTTGGAATCTTCAGAAACGAAAAACCATATGATGTAGATTGGACTTCCAAAAGTTTTAATAGATTTTTGCCTCTTATTCTATCTTCTATTAGGTTAATATAGAATTTTTCTTTTCAAGTATGACAAAATTTTAGTGCAACATACACGCATGCTTTATATAAAAAGCGTAAACATTAAGCAGCATTCCTGGTAAAGAACTAACATTTTGTAAATAAATAAATGATATATAATCATATTTACCCAACCCCTCCGCTCAAGCAGGATATGACACAAGGTCAATTTTTAAGCGGAGTTTAACAGGTTTGAATTCAGTTTTCCTTCTCCTAGACTAGATGCCTCACCAAGGCTGAAGAACCTACTCTGCCCTACTATTTACCCATAGCTGGAGGGAGAATATTTGGATTCATACCTTTCCCAAGGGTATTAGTGCTATGTGAAATGCAATCAGTCACGTCCAGGATTTGAAATCTTGTCGCCGTGTCCATTTCCTACGACGATAACCATTACACCACGGGCACCTCCTCAAATAAATGATATATAATAAAGTATAATCTTTTTTAATATCCGATTTAAGGATGAAAAGAAATAGGGATCAAAATTTATCATAATCCTTGCCACTACTTTCTGTAATAAAAACAAAATAAATCTGTTATTAACGGTGATTTACAAACAATTTTGACGTTGAGAGAAATCAAAAGAATAAATGTCACGTTAAAACGTTATAATTCAGCTAGATTTAAGATATCTTGTAGCTCAGTTAGATAGAGAAGCTGTTCTGTTTAAGCAGGCTTCATAAAACAAAAGGAATGGGATTTCGAGTATCAACGAGAGGTAATTCCTTATCTAAAATCTGTTATTTTCTAGTTGCTGTACATTGAAATTGCTGGTAAAGTTGCAATGTTTGGCGATTTGAAAATAACGATGAAAGAAATTCTTGAAAAAAGCTTGCATATTTCTCACGGAAGTATGTTATAAAAAAAACTGTCGTAGCTGAAACTTGGTAAGTTTAATTGAAAAATTTAATGAAGAAAATGTAAACAGCTGAATAAGTTACATGATAAAGTAAGGGTGTTTAGAATTCGATCAGATGAATAGGTGCCCATTTGAATAATAAAGTCAATCTCGATACTTCTTGAAAACCAGTTTTTGACGAAACATGGTATTCAACAAGTGAATCCTTAATAATTACCACATCTAGCTCTGCTACTTTCTCTTGTTTCCCCTAACTGAAAATTCACCTAAAGGGATATATTTGAAAACATTAAAAGAAAATACGATGACGCTGCTTTACACCATTTCGAAAGGTTTTAGAAACGCTTCGACCAGCGGAAAATTTTCTGGAAGTGAATCCTAAGAGAAGTTATTTTGAAGAAAATTAATTTAGTATTCAATGCTCTTTTCTATTCAGATAAAAATACCTTCAGTCTTGGACCTTTTTTTTTTTTTTTTTTTTTTTTTTATATATACACACCTGGTATCATTTTTCATTTTCGTAATCTGAAATTCTCTTCCACTACCACTAATACTCCGATTACGACATCACCCAGTTAGTAAGGCTTAAAATAGTCGGACTGTATCCTCTTGCTGAGAGGGTAAGATCCTCCCACAATAATAGTTGTCTAAAGAATGGTACTAAACTTCATATGATGGTGAGGCTCTTGTTCTGAAGCTCCGGGGAGTAAAATGAATCTCTTCATTGTCATAACTTCAAAGCCCACTCTGACTCGGATTGACAGTATCTGTTAGGGGCCTATTTTTGGATCAAATAGAACTGTTCAAATATTATTTGTTTTTAGATAAAAAAAAATTACTTGAAACCATATAGCTGTAAATTTGCGAAATGGAGTAACTATAAAATTGACCTTAAGCTCGAAAAAAAAATTCTATAAAACAAGGCTTCGATTTTAGCCCTGCTGTATATGTCAATTCCAAGTTTTCTAGAGGCCTTTTTCCAGTGAAAAGGTCGACTTACTCGCTGTAACTTACGATACTTAAAGCTATAAGGATTATAAGTTACTGGAAACCATATAACCGTATGTAAATATATATATATATATATATATTTAACAAAGGTTTTTGAAACCATGAAATTGTGTATAATTTTTTAGTATTTGATAGAAACACTTCCAACCATAACAATGACACAAATTATTTGTTTGAGAGGAAGACTTGTGTACCAAACGTCAATAACTACAAAGAAAGGTAAAAATGAATTTACAATGTATGCATATCTCTAAGCTCAGAGAGGTTGAC
Organism: Sepioteuthis lessoniana; assembly: GCA_963585895.1. Lineage (NCBI taxonomy): Eukaryota > Metazoa > Mollusca > Cephalopoda > Myopsida > Loliginidae > Sepioteuthis > Sepioteuthis lessoniana. The sequence goes on from CAUZXS010003112.1 coordinate 83,649, forward strand.
ATGCCCTTATAATCCATCAATTTTATTACAACACTGGCTCGACGAACATTTCATTCCTTTACCTCTTGTTGATTGCATCTTTGCATTTTACTCTTGACTTTCTGAAAGGTATAGTTTTCTGACAATATTGAGGATTATAATTGACTCTACTAAAACCAGTATTGCCACTACTACAAAAATGCGGAAGGTTAAACACTTTTTGCCCAGTCAGCTGGGGCTGCAGAATACACCGACTGCATCTCTGCAGAGACGTAAGAATTCCCCTACAAGTGTCCTAGATATGACACAAAACAATCTGATGGTGAGGCTGGAGTTGTAGTTGCAGCAGATGTATGAAAACTGAAGTTTTCATCCGCTGCAATCAACATATTGCCTTGACCAGTTGGCTGGTCAATGGGTGTCCTGGATATGACACTAAACAATCTGATGGTGAGGTTAAGTGATACTGGAGCTTTGGGGAATGCGGAGACCCCTTTATTGCTATTGCTCCCAGGTCCACTCTGGCCCTGAATGATAGCACTGATAGGTCCCTCTCTATGGGTTAAATAGAACTAAAATGCATACTTATGCTAAACTGAATTGTTTAATATAGAACTGTTTTGACTTTTGACTGTGTGTAAACAAAATCTATATTTGTACTAAACTGAATTGTTTGAATATGAACTGTTTAAATAATGTGACGGCAAATTGACTAAAATCCCAAAACGGGACTTTATTTTTGCACGTGTGAAGACGGGACAGGTTGGCATTTGATCCCCTATAGAATAAGTCCTCGTTCAGAGTTTTACTCTCAGGCATATAAGACCTGGCATATTCCGTGAAGGATTAATTTAGGGCCAGACTGACCGCCGCTGGCAAGGGGTTCCAAATTTCACACTATCCACACACCCGCCAAGGCCACTAAACTTCCTCCCTTAGACAACAGAAGATATGGACCTATAAGTTTTAGTCGTAATAATATTATATTGTTGTAGTCGGCAACTCCGGTTTCCCGTGTGATATCTTAAAGGAATTTATAGGACAATTTTAAGCAAAATAACTTAAGGCAAATAGAAGCTGAAAAGGAAATGTGACTCAACAAATTCGTAGCAGAACTGCAAAGAACAACTTAGACCACGTGGTAACATGAAAAATACAGGAATCCTTTACTATACAAAGAGATAAACTTTCAAAGTGTCAAATATGTATAATGAATTGAACAGTCCATGGACATAAATGTCTTTCTTCTTTTCTGTTCTTTCGTTTTCCTTCAAATTGAGAGAGAGAAAGAGAGGGTGGTATATATAATTTGGGTATAAAGGAGAAATAGTCCCAAAGTTACTTATTTTATTTTTCGACGGGGTTCCACTGAAGAATCTTTCTTCTTTCACGGGCTAATAGACTTTATGCTATTTTTAACACTGGCTTGAAGAACTTTGGTCCCTCGTGTCCAAGATATGTTTTTGTCTTCTTCACCCGGAGTAAATGGCTATGGGTCTGTCTGCCACGAGCCCCTTCCAATAACTGATTTTTCTTCTCGTTTTTTTCGCCGACGGGGAGAAGGTGCCACTTCCGTTTTAGGGTCCCAGCCAATCATTTGGCTTCTCTCTCCTTCTCCCTTCCGGTGTCCGGCGACCTGAGGTTACTAAGTACCAACATCTGTTGATATCCCCTCTGTGACCTACATTCTTTCTTAACGGTCACTTTTTTGACGGCTTGCCACTATTCTTTCCAACGGGAGGATAGTATTAATCTTATTTCTATCGTCTCCGTGGGATATCACGTGACAATAAACTGAAATGCTTGAAATAGAAATATTTTTGACAATTAAACTGTGTTCTTATCTTAAACTGAACTGCTTGATATGGAACTGTTTTTAACACTGAAACTTCTTATGCTAAACTGAATTGTTTGAAAGAATTGTTTTGACATTTAACTGTGTAGAGAAAATTTATACTTATGCAAAACTGAATTATTTGAATTAGAATTGTCTGACTAAACTGAATAGCTTGAAATAGAAATGTTTTGACAATTAAACTGTGCTAATGCTAAACTAAATTGTTTGAAATATAAATATATGTATAAAAATGGATGTTGCGTTAAATAAACCACAAAAAACTACATAAAACCCAACCAACCAACCAACATATTGCACCAGTAAATTGCCTCTTATTTGCAGAATTCATTTTAGGAAAAATAATCAATTTCGTGGAAATGATACTTAAATTTTTTCTCTACGAAATCCTCAGAATCCTGCTTGGCCAACCCTCGTATTCCATGCATGGGAACCTACAGATGAACTACACTTTTGATTTCATCTTTGCTTCTCAAGCAGTACCCAGCATGTCTTGTTCGTCTTACTTGGATGGTTTATGAGATTGGAGAGAAGTTGCCTTACACCTGCTGTTTTTTTGGGGGTTTCTGTTCATAGTGGAATTTCATCTGAAAGGTACCAGAGAAAAAAACCCAGTAATTACGGAATTATAAAATATTAGAAAAAGTACTGAGACAAAGACATTAAGCAATCAAAATCAAGACAAATCAATTAAAGGAAACATCAGAACAATCAACTGTACTCTTAGCTTTTGATCAAAATTATTCTAAAGAAAAGTATGGCAATTTCTATGAGTTCTACATCATTCAAATCAGGTGTTTTTATATTTTTGTTTCTGGACGTATATACAGTTTCGCCCCAAATAAATATACCCTTAAAGATTTCTTAAAAGTTGTGAATTAAATTTAAAGTGAAAAATTTTTGTTTCTCTATTTAATAACCGGAATAAGTTATGATCAGTCGGTTGTGATTTAAGCAACCATGCGATACCTTTTGGAATAATCTTTCTTTTTTTTCTTTCCATTTTAACAGGTTGATAAAAGTTGTGATCATAACTCGACGGAAGGTAAGTAGTTTTAGTAGAATTTGACCATTACAATTGTTTTTATGTATTTGTGAACAGTACGACGAAATTGGCGCTGAAACATTTTTAGGCTAATCAGATATTCTGATAAAAAATCTGTCAAAAATCAATGAATTAAACCAAATTTTCAGTTTTTATTGAAAAAATGTTTGTCGGGATTTTGTGTGTTCACCATAAAAATGTGATTTGGTTAATTTTTAAAAGAAGCAAGAGGTTGATCGTCAAACATTTGAAAAATATTTCTCAAACTATTTTTACTATATATAAACAGATCCATGTTCCATATAGAAGCTTTAATTTGGAAATAAAGATAAAGTTGGTGACCTTAGTCAAGGGTTATCCAAAGGCTCCTTTTCAATATCTTCTACTTCTAGTTGTTAGGGAGGGCGCTACTCTATTCCTTGGATTGCTCCACTTTACCTTTGATCCTTAATTTATAATGCTGAGTGTTAAGCAAGGTGGCATAAAGTAACATTTTTAAAGTCTTTGGTATGACCCGATTGAAACCCGGTCTCTCGGACCATTGGCGAACAGTCTACTCATCAGGCCAAGATTGCACTTCTTGCTAACATTTGAGTTTTATTTGCTTACGTAGATTTTAGGAGTTAGCAAATACAATTAAATGTTGCTAAGAAGAGCAATATTTTTCTTAATTGTTTTCCCCCTGAAGTGAGATCTCTGTCTGAAGTTAGGTTTTACTTCCTTTAAAAAGGTAAATAAATACGTTTCTCTTTGGACTTATCATCTGCAGATGCTCATTCTTTGTGCTGAAGCTGTTTTTTTATGACAGGAGAATGAATGTAGTGAAAGGAAAACTATCTGAGAGTTGTGATAATAAACATTAAAAAAAAGAAAAAAAAAAACTATTAATATTAAGATTTTTTGGAGTTTTATACATGTCTGTATTGTGTAAGAATGCATTGCATATATTTTGTCGGTTGGGGGTTATATTGTCTTTACCCGGTTTACACATTTATGTAATTAGATATGAATATATGCATATAAGTTCAGAAGACATGTCTTTACTTCTGTACATTTTAAGTTTCTTTGCACCTCGTGCAACCAAGCGGTTTTAAAATCTCAATTTTGTTTTATCATTTATTTATTCTAAATTCGACACAAAGTGGAGGCAAATTTCATTTATATATGAAAAATGATGTAACCTATATGCCCGTGATCATTATCAAAAGAAAGATATTAAATCCATGAGAACCTTTTTGTGACTCTTTGGACACCCAGTATGAATATAAAAAAATAGTCATAGGAAATCTGATCCAGGAAATGGAAATTTTATTTTAATATTTTAATGTGACTAGGTTCTTGTATGCATTTCTGTGTACGCTTTTTTTATGAATATGTTAGCAAGAACAGTTGACCAAATGTAATTTTAGATACATGTTTTACTGGGTGGCAAAAATAACAAATTACGTTTTCAGTGCCACAATCATAATACTAACTAAATCGAAAGCTCCTAGTGTTGTCAAAATTCGGAAAAGGAATTATTTAACCCTTCAATATCACACCATTAAAAATCCAGGTCGAAATATCTTGAATGAAATACCTATATATTACTAAAATTCTCCTTATTCATATGCATACAAGCAAGTGTAATTCACCAAAGAATGGCACACAATAGCAAGATTTTTATTAGAGCAATATTTTTAAAACCATTTGAATAATAAAGAAATTTCTAGTCCAACTTATAAAGGATAATTGTATGGGTTATGTATTTGTGTTCAACTGCATTTTTGTTGATTCAAATTCTCAGTGTTACGTAACTATGAAATGTTGATAAGAAATCTACGCACTTTCTTTATCGGGCTTCAGTAATGCTGGAGTTTTGGGTACTGCGGAGTACACCTTTATTGCCATTGCTCCCAGGTCCATTCTAGCCGAAGTGGTAACCCCTTATACACCCTATCTATGGGTAAAATAGAAATAAACTGTGTACTTACGCTAAACTGAATTGTTTGAAATAGAACGGTTTTCACATTTAACTGTGCGTGAACAAAAAAAAAAACGGTATTTATACTAAACAGAATGTAATCGGCATTAAATAACCTACAGAAGTTGATACATCATAAAACCAAACCAAATCACTCTTTCCTAAATAGAAGCATCAATATCATCACTGACAGATGTTAATTATGCAATGTTAATTAGAATCCTTCATTCCTTCCTAAATAGAAAATACAATATCAACATTCATGGATGTTACAAGGGGAACTTAACCAATTCACAGGTCGTCTAGTAATATTTTAAATTCGTACAATTATTAATTTGAACGCAATGTTTAATTTCGCGACAAATTAAATTTTGGAAGTTTTAAATGTTACAAATCCTGACAATGTAAGGAAAGGTTAAATAATCCCGTGCATATGCAAAATTAGCGAAACGTGAAGTTGTACAAAGTGCATTTTTATCCCTACCCATCCATGTGTAAAGCGGAATTTAAAAAAAAAAAGAAATAAAATAAACACAACAAAATCCATCTAATTAACAATTCTGTCTTTTTTTTTTTTCTGTGGACATTTTGGTGGCATTTGCTCACATAAAATCAGTTGTAAAAATTACAACAATTTATTTGACAAATTCTGGCCAGATATTCATTTGTCTCTTCTGGTTTTAACCAATGAATTATTAACGCAGTTTTATTTTATGTTGTCCCTTTCAATGTTGAGCGCCTTTCTTGATTTATGACAAGAAAATAGAATTCATTATTGTTGATATTTTCGAGACGAAGTTGATGATGATAAAAAAAACAAACAAATATTTCATATTCGAATATTGTTTCCTCTGTGCCGGATTATAATTTTCATCATCATTAGTTATAACTTTTTAACTGTTTATTTAGCATAACTATCACTTTTTCCATCTTAAGGATAATATTATTAATAATAAATTTTATTACTGGGTCAAGTATCTTTTTTCTTTTAGTTATTTTAACTTTTCTATATACTTTTTATACTTTGTCTCATTGGGTGTCATATCTAAGCAAAAAGTGAAGTCAATAATTACAATTCATACTTTTACATTTTTTCATTTATATTTACTGATTCGAAAAATACTTTGATTAATAGAATTTACTAGAAATGTTAAGGCCGTTTAATATCATGCACTTCATATAACGCAGATTTTACAAGTATTTCAATGAAACTATAATCAGATACAGGAAATTGCCTGCTAGGATTAGAAACTGTACATTAACTTAAACACAATTCAATACCGGAAGAGAAAATTAATATTTTTATTCCTCGTTTATAATTGTGACTTCCACTTCTTTTTATTTCGCCTTGCTGGTGGGTCTTAGAATTTCTTGAATATAACCTTTTCAGAAGAGTAACTCCCCCTCCCCTCATTAAATTGGTTGTTCTAAATAGGACACTAAAAGTACATCTAGTAATGCGGCATCAATTCTAGCCAGTGCGTCGTGCCCTTACATTGCCATTACTCCCAGTTTCACTCCTATCTGGAGTAATATTAACTCATAGTCGCATTAACTATCCCAATTGATCTGTTTAAAAATTGGTATTAAACAAAATATTTTTTATATAACCATGTGCTATATATAAACGTGCAATATTCAATATTGTAATTACTAGTTGTACTTGAAATCGAGCACAAGTCGATACCATCCAAGAAAATTAATATTTCCTTTCATTTCTTCTGATGTAATGTTGAACTATTAAGATTAGCAAATATTTCTTAGTGAATTCGATTCTTACTGGACGCCCCATGTTTCTGGCTTTGTGCAACAGCTAAGCTGAGCAAATGACAATCTTTTTTCTTTCTATGGGAAAATAGTAGGGCAGACTGGATTTTTCAGCCTTGGTAAGGCAACTAGTCTACAAGAAGGAAAACTCTGAATTCAAACCTGTTAAACTCCGCTTAAAAATTGACCTTGTGTCATATCCTTCCCGAGCGGAGGGGTTGGTAAATACATCTTTTTTCTTTCTCTAGATCTATGGGATTAGAATAAGCTAACTGTATACCCCTGCAGAGAATGTTAGACCCTGACTAACCCAAAAATAAGGGTATTCTGATTATGACATTAAATTGTATCTGATTGTGAGGTTCCTATTCTGATACTCTGGGATTAAAGAATACACTTTCATTGTCATTATACCCAGATTCTCTCGGACTCTGAACAGTTGTATCTGTTAAGATCCTGTCTAGGGGTCAAATACATTTATTTAAATATTATTAGTATTAGATTGAAATACTTGAAACCATGTATATGCAATTTTTGTACAATGAATAGTTACTCGTAGCAATAATGGTTTGCTAAGAGTCATTTGGTACTTCAGCAAATATGAAAGTGGAAACAGATTATTAAAAATGAATAAATATTTGAAGCCATGAAATAATGTAACAACTATTAGTATTAGTTGGGAATATTTGATTCATATCTTCAATTGTCCGGCAACTTGGTTTAGTTTTGCGGGTGCAGCACATTTAGCGTGTCTTAGGCGGCAATGGCATGGTGGAGCTCATCATTCTTCTCGTCTGCAGTTTCCGTCCCCTCGACCGGTTGCTATACCCAGTCAGCTTTACTGTTTATCCGTAACTGAACGGAAAATCGTTGGATTTAAGCCTTCCAAAAGAGTTTATGCTATGTAAAATGAAAATAGTTTCGCCCAGGATATGAACTAGAGTAACCAAGTCTACTTCCTACGACGATAAACGTTATGCAACGAACGCATCCAATACAGCCGAGTGTCAAATAAGTCAAGCAACCACAGAAAAAATGTAAATGAAATGTATGTGCATTGAAAGTGATTCCTGCAATTCTAGGTATGAAATCGACCAAGTCGGGTTGTCATGTCATTAAAATCAATAAATCTTTATACAATTGTATATTCTGATCTCATCCTCTTGTTATAACATAAAACTGTCAGTAACAGTATTATCAACTGTCTCCTTACAACAACCAAACACTCCAGTCTTGGTGTTTGGAGAATTTGGACTACCACTTCTGTAGTAAAGAAGTGGTTCTCTCAGGTCCACTTTGATCCAGAGACGCAGTATATATTAAGGTCCCATCTTTGGGGTGGGGAAATAGAACTGTTCAATATTTTTCTATGTATTATTAATTATTAAATAGCTGTATTAGTGTTAAAAAACAATACTTGAAGACATTTAGCTCTGTGCTAACAAATGAGCTGACTCGTTTAAAAATGTTAACTAAAACATATTAGCTCGAAAATAACACAAACTCATATACATACGTGTGTGTGTGTTTGTTTTGCATTAAATAACCCACAAGCGTTGATATGTCATAAAACACAACCAAACCAAACCTGTTCCAACACATGGTAACGTATATAAAAGAAAATCTACAATTTTGTTTTTTAACAGGATGTCACAGATTGAATTAAAATATGCGAAACTGAAATAAGCGGTTCATCTTCCGACTCGCATCAGACAAAACAAATTAACAGATGCAAATGACTTCCATACATTTACTTTTTCTGTTGACATTTTGGAACCGGATTATTTTTATTTTATTCCATAAAATATTTTCCTCCGCCCTTAACATTTCTTCACTATTTATTCATGATTCATTCTTACAGAATAAAGGGAAAAAGAGATGAAAACATTTTAAATTAATTTTCCCAAACGAAAGTAAAAATATAGAAAAAAATTTCTTGCGAAATGATAATCAGGAAATTGTATGAGGCGGAAATTGTTCAGTCAAACGAAATGTTTCTTTATTTTTAAAGATTTTTTGCCCTTTGAAATCCAACTTGCAAAAACGAGATAAACACGAGTAAATCTGAAGGAAAGACTCTCAAATCAACAATTATCATCATCTGCATCATTTAAGAATGCGCTCAAAACTTGTTTCTGGATGTTTTAGTTGGTAAAATGTGCATTTGAACAATCGAAAAGAGTGAGAAAGAATTAATAGGTATTCCAGGAAAAAGTGTAGCAGTTTTATACTCCTTAGTACAAGGAGGAACGGTAAAATTGACGTTTTATAGAAAACACTACAGCTTTATTTTAAGACTTTTATTGAAAAAATCAATTCAGGTAATTTGATTATGTAGTAGAGCTGACATCTATTTAATGTAGCCGACTTCAGCCTCAATCACCGCCTCGATACAGATCCGGAACTGGGAGCATGCCTTTTCCACAAGCGCCGGTGGGAGCTCGGCGAATACTCGGCGGATGGAGGCGATCAGACTGGCTTTGGTGTTGTTAGAGGTCATGTTGGTGATGTTCTCGACGTATGACCAAACGAAGTAGTCCAGTGGGTTCAGTTCGGGGAGGAGGGGGCCAGTGAGAGAAGGGTACAAAGTTGTAGCACTCCTTCTGAAGCCAAGCCTGGATCTCTTTGGACTTGTGGGCCGGCGCCGAGTCCCGCTGCCACACCCTCGGTATGCCATCGGCCACCTGATTGCACCAGGGGATCCCCACACTCTTCTGCACATCCAGGTACATTTTGGCGTTGACTTTCAAGCCGACTTCGAAGATGTGAGGTAGCATGATGTGGCCCTCACTTGAAACCACACCAAAGACCATAAGCGTAGCCGGAAACTTTGTTTTCATCACCCAGGGCACGTCCCTGTTATTCGTGGCAATCCAGATTTGCATTTTTAGGATGCTGGCAATGGTCCTGTTGTCATAACTTGGATCGGTAGAGAGCATGAGTTGTATAGCGGTGCATCTCCGATCTCGCTCGTTGAACATTGTGTCACTTTCAGACATGATAGAAGGCTCCTATCGCTCTTGGGATTTGAACACAACTGGTCAACTAGTAGATGGTCTGCAACAAAAAAAAGAAAATTGGTTTTCCTTAAACGGAAATGGAATCATGTCGTCTTTTCTAGGGCGACAATTTTATTGCTACACCCTGTGTACTCTTTTTCCTGAAAATAGCCGCAGAGAGCTGGCAATTTTTGTGGTAAGATGGAGATAGATATGAGGAGAATTAAAGAGATAGATAAGTATAAAGTGAATGAGTGAGATATAGACGGGTATCAGGTGAATATTGAAACGTAGATGGGTATGATTCAAATGCGAAGAGAGAATATGTTAGAAGGAAAGAGATTCGAACTTAAGAATACGTACAAAAAGATTTTCGGGCAGAAAATTTGTGGACAAAGGAGAGAAGAAAGGAAAAATATTACAAAATGAAATCGCAGACACTTGGTAATCTTTTTTGTGGTACAACTTTTCATTTGCATGTTTTAGTTGATTTAAAATGCATTTAAACAATCACAACAGTGTCAACGCTGGGATTGAAGGAGTCAAATATAGATTTTAGGAATGATAACTGCAACAGTCTGACTGGAATATTTTTTATTCTGAAACTTGTAATAGATGTGACATTTCTTTTTTCTTTGGCCACAGAGCATATGCAGACCCGACCCTAAATGTTCATATAAGATTCTTACTCTATGAGAAGAGGTTTAATTATTAGCTCAGTGTAACATGTCTGTTAAAATGATTTGTTTAGTTGTTTTCCGGTATATCAACGCTTGTAGTGTATTTAATACCATATTCTCTTTATATATAAACGAATAGCTTGTAAAAATTCCCTTCTAGCTAGCGTTCATACGTTTGGACACAGTGAAATAATTTCAAGTATTGACATCTATCCTAAAAAAACACACAAAAACAAAATACAGGGGTTGATATGCAAAAAAAAGTTATGCTTATATATGACATCGATCATTTTTCTTGGATCATTCTACTTAAATTGACATCTATCATTCTATGTGCCACAGCAAAATGTTTTTGTCGTCGATCATTCTTCGTGCTCAGTCGACTGGAGCTGTAGAATATACCGACTGCACCTCTGCAGAGGGGTAAGAGTGTCCTGGATATAACTTAACAATCTGATGGTGATGCAGGAGCTTTGGAGAATCAGAAGTACCCCTTTATTTGCCATCGTTCCCAGGTCCACTATGGCCACGGAGTGATAGCACCTGATAGGGTCCTATCTATGGGTCAAATATAAATAAACCGAATACTTTTGCTAAACTGAATTGTTTGAAATAGAACTGTTTTGAAATCTAACTAGGTGTAAACAAAATTTATACCTATAATAACCAGTGAATTGGTTGAATTAGAAGGGTTTGACTAAAACTGCTTGAAATAGAAATGTTTCTGACAAACTGTGTAGCTGAATTTTTTTAAATAAAACTGATTATTTGTATAAATATAGATTTGACATTGAATAACCAACAATGGTTGATATGCCATAAACCCTAACAATCTATCATTAATCTTATATTGACATCAATCATCTTATTTGCCCCAGTAAAATGTTTTTTCTAGCCTTCTATTTGCCATATTTTTTTTTATATTGACATCTCATTCTTTTTTATATTGACATCTGTCATTCGATAAGCAAAATGGTTTCCAACAAAGTGAATAACCAGACAATTCTATTTGAACCGTAGTTTGGACCATAACAGGTATTACCACTCTGGGTTAGAGTGAACCTGGGTGTACTTGCAACGAAGGAGTATTCCACATTGCTCAAAACTTCAGGTCTGGTGCTTCCCGACCAGATTGTTCATTGTCCTATCCAGGAAAGTCAGTTGAGGACCGTCTTAGCCCTTTACAGATGAGCTGTCGGCGTATTCTACATCACTAGCCTACGAGGCTAGTTGAAGTTCTTCAATGTTTCAAATGAATAATAGTATTGATATTATTTTGTATTTGTTTCGGGAGAAAGATTATAGACACTTCGAATTAACCCTTTTCATTGCTATTTAGTCAGTTATATATACTCAAATAAGTTTACTACTGTTCTTCTAGGAGAATAGCTTTAGCATTAAATAACCTACAAAGGTTGATATGCCATTAAACAAAGAAACCATCAAAAAAGTTTGAATGCTTTATGCATACATTTTGAGGGGTGATATGTTGATCTCAGAAGAAGAGCACACTTAAAACACTGATCCTTGGCAGAAGTGTCAATCTACACATAATTCCGTCACGTTTTACGGGACCGATATAATCATGATTAAAACTTAGGGCTAAATGCGTTCTTAATCAGTAAAATCTTTACTGTGCTCTATGCAGAGCATAATATTTCAACAATAAAATAATATTTTAAAATGTCAAATACTAAGTCACCTGCGGACCGGAAACTTGAAATACGGGTGTGAGATTTTATTCTCTTTTTTTATAGCTGAATTATTATAAAAATATCTTATATAAAAATGTATACACCCAAGAGAGAGAATGTGTGTGTGTAATATATATATATATATATATATATATATATATATATATATATATATATATATATGATACAGAGCGAAAGGAGTCAAAATTAATGCTAATGGAAAATACACCCAACGAATAGGATTTTACACGCGTACTCTGTTTTCATTTGTAGTGAATTATACTCATTTTTTTTCATTTATTGAGCGATCAATTTTTCTTAGAGGTGTAAATATTTTGTAAACTTATAAAAATAAGCATAACTATATATTTTAATGATTTTAAGAAGCTTTTATAACTCTGAGGAAAGCTTGATCACGCTACAAATTAAAATAAAATACAATTTACTTAGTTATAAAAAATGACACGGTGAAAGCGTTATATATTTCTTAGCTGATAAGGTATTTTTCATATAGATGTACGTTTTATACGTTTAACCTAACGCACACATGGAGAGTATTCATGGTGTACGGGCTAAAGTGCTGGACTGCGACATCGTAGTAAGCGAGTTCAAACTCAAGTAGCACTGTTTTGTTTACTTTTGCATTAATATTCTTGGGATAGGTAGAAACCCTCTTATCTCCCTCAGCTTAGCCTTTAAATAACCCATGATGGTTGATATGCCATTAAACAAACCAAACCTAAAGCGCATAAAGTAAAGGTTTTGGTTAACATATTTACACTGTAAAGAATCTCCTTGACTAAAAAGTTACGTCGAGGAATCTTTTAAAACTTATATGCCAATAACATGATCCGATGTCTCATTAGCAACCACAGAAATTTTGCTGGTCTTTGTTCTATTTTGATTTATATGATAATAGATTAACTAAAAGAACATTTGATGAATTCGAAGCTATGCTGAAAGAGATCTAAGTACAAGATATAATTTGTTTCGAAGAATCTTTTTCTTTCAATGTTACAGGAAGAAAATTATCACCTGCCTGTATCTTTTTACGTATGTTTTGAGACGAGTCTAGTAACAAATACGTGTTCCTTGTAAAGGTAACATTAAGTATTAAATACTTGCCACTGTAAGTCTGGCGCCAATCTCGGAGGCTTAGAGAAACGCTAAACAGAATAAATACTCTAATCATCTGAACTGAGCCAATAATGGCTTCTTTGTTGATATCACCAAGAACCTATTCATGTAGCGACACCTGACCACCCATAAATTGTCCATGTTTCCGGAGATCTAACTCATTATTTTCCATGGCCTATGGTCAGGGGTCGTCACAGGCCACTGTTAATAACTACCATGTAAAAGTCGCTTGTTATATGGTTCAAAGCTTGTAATCATAAGCTGTAATAACTATGATAATTCAGTAGATGGGAACATTACTTGCCAGAACAAATGTAGCTATCCATCAACTTTCGTGGCCCATCGGCTAAAGAGGCACATTCTTTAAATAACTTTTAAAGCTCAAGACTTGGGATATTCATTTATCTCTTGGAAAATAGCAGACAAAATTCGTTGCTGTGTGTCTCGAAACGGAAGATAAAATGTTAGATATTGATCTACTTGGTAAGAAATCATGATTTATATCGAAGCTAATTATTTCATCATTTTTATTGACAATTAAAATTCATACGGAACTGTTCAAAATAATTGCCCTGTTTGTTGCGGCTGTTGAATACACAGACTGTACCTCTGCAGTAGGATAAGAACCCCACCTACCAAAGAGTGTCCTGGTAATATGACACTTAACAATATGATCATGAGGTTCCTGTAATGCTAGGGCTTTAGGGAATGCGGAGTACGCCTTCATTGCCATCATTCGTGGGTCCACTCTGAGAGGTAGCACGTGATAGGGTCCTATCTTTGGGTCAAACAGAACTAAACTGCAAACTTATGCTTAACTGAATTATTTGAAATAAAACTGTCTTTACGTCTAATTCTGTGTATTGCCCATTCGAAGGGGACTGTAGAATACACAGACTACACTTCTGCAGAGGACTAAGACCGAACTGTTTTGACATTGAAACTGTTCTTACGCTTAACCGAATTGTTTGAAATAGAACTGTTTTGACATTTAACTGTGTAGACAAAAGCTATACTCAACTAAAGTGAATTGTTTTAATAAGGACTATTTGACTGGACTAAATAGCTTGAAATAGAAATGTTTTTGATAATTGAACTGTGCACTTATACTTAACTGAATTGTTTGAAACAGAAGTGTATAAAAATGGATTTGACATTAAATAACCTACTAAGGTTGATGTGCCATAAAACCCAACAAAATATTAATAAATATTTTCTTCTCTGTAGATCTATCAATGATAGATTTATATCATCTCATGGAGATATTTTTCTCAGGCGAAGTGGAAGTTTTATTTTTAACACAACAGCCCAAGCTGAATCCTTGCTAAAGAGCCTGGAACAGGAAGCATTGACCTTTACGTGAACGTAAATAAAACAGTTTTCTTGTGTTTCAAAAATGTAGCCCTTTCTAATTTAACTGGTAAGCTGCGGGAATTAATAGACCGATTCACATACCTCGGCAACAAAATCTTATCTACTAAAGGTGATGTCAACGTACGCCAAGCGAAGGGATGATCAACTATTTGTCGATCATTTGAAAATCCATTCTATCCGAAAGAATAAAACTGTATTTCTTCCAGGACGTGGCTGTGGTAATACTACTGCGTACGACATGGACGCTAACGGAACGGATCAAGAAAAAAAAGCGAGATGGGAACTACACAAAAATGCTAAGTGCTGTTTTGAACAAATCCTGAAAGTAAGACTCCATAAAAGAGCAACTATAGGGCCACTTACCTCCTATCTAACAAACCATCCAAGTAAACGAAGTCGATACGAACTCGTAAGCGACGTTCTTTACGTGGACACGCCAGTCTCGGCCGGTAAGCAAAAATTTAAATCAGTTGTGTGTGGACGCTTGATGCTGTCAAGAAGACTCACCAGGACTGATGGATGATTGGGGCGAGTGGTGAGAGTCCGGGAATTCCATGCTGTCAGCAATGACATATATTGTAACAGTAGAAGGGCTTTCTTCCCTCCCATCTCATCCCTTCTTTCGTTCCTACGCCGTACAGCCATTGCTTTTTCTATATATTTTTTAAATATATGTAATTAAAACATTCGGAACAAATATTTCTTCTGTTTTTAGAAAATTATTTTTTAAAACTATTTATTGAAATCACATGCATGCACACATATACGATGTGACATGTAAGACATTGATTGTAAACTATCTTTAGATTCTGTTTTTGTTATATGGAGTTTTGATAATCATGATTAAAAAGGTCTTTTGATGATTTTTCATTTTAAGAAACAGAACTTTTTAAAAGTTGAAACTACCAGCTGGAGGTATATATTAGGTTGGCAACCAGAATGCTCCCTTTTCAATAGCTTCTACACCGAAGTGAAGGAGAGGGCACTACTCCTTTTCCTGGAATGCTCCACTTTAACCTTGATACGTACCTTATAATTCTGAGTGTTAAGCAATGAGGTATCAAGTACCATTTTTAAAGTCTTTGGTATGACACGACCTGGGATTGAACCCAGGTCTTCCGGACCATTAGCGAACACTCTGCTCAATAGCCGATGCACACACACACACACACACACACACACACACACACAAAATTGTGCTGGTGGAAATGCCACTGACCCGATTTGAAGAGTGCTGGCCTCTTCCGACCGAATCTCTTCCTGAACCCCCTTAAAACCTCAACATAGTAACCCTAACCCTTTGTCCAATCAACTCTGGTCTCTTGACTTCCTTACTCCTCCCGCACCTCTCATCATCCCTCACAGACTCCCTGCCTTCCTTGAATCTCTTATGCCACTCAAAAGCTCATGCTCGATTCATGCAAGATGGTCGAAAAGCAGTCTGAAGCTTGCCACACGTTTCTGTGGCATATTTTCCGAGTTTAAACAGAATTTTATTGCAAATCGTTCTTCTAAAGTGTGAAATAGCATTTTTGAAATTCACCAGCAGTGACAATTAGACTTTAGTAGGGTGTATTCCAATTACTGCTGTAGCTGTTCATTTGAACCTGAAATCATAAAAATTTGTTAGTCATCTCATAAGATGTATAGGAATAACATACTGAATTTTCAAGAGTCTAAGACAATTTTAAATGCCTGTACAAAATCTGGAAACTTATTGAAGGCACCACGTATATAATTATATATTTCATTTTCAGTCTCTCTCTTTCATTTTCTATCTCTCTCTCTTTCATTTTCTATCTCTCTCTCTCTCGTTTTCTATCTCTCTCTCTCTCGTTTTCTCTCTCTCTCTCTCTCGTTTTCTCTCTCTCTCTCGTTTTCTCTCTCTCTCTCGTTTTCTCTCTCTCTCTCGTTTTCTCTCTCTCTCTCGTTTTCTCTCTCTCTCTCTCTCTCGTTTTTTCTCTCTCTCTCTCTCTCGTTTTCTCTCTCTCTCTCTCTCGTTTTCTCTCTCTCTCTCTCGTTTTCTCTCTCTCTCTCTCGTTTTCTCTCTCTCTCTCTCGTTTTCTCTCTCTCTCTCTCTCTCGTTTTCTCTCTCTCTCTCTCTCTCGTTTTCTCTCTCTCTCTCTCTCTCGTTTTCTCTCTCTCTTTCGTTTTCTCTCGTTTTCTCTCTCTCTTTCGTTTTCTCTCGTTCTCTCTCTCTCTTTCGTTTTCTCTCGTTCTCTCTCTCTCTTTCGTTTTCTCTCTCTCTCTCTCTCTTTCGTTTTCTCTCTCTCTCTCTCTCTCTTTCGTTTTCTATCTCAAACTCTCATTTTCTATTTCTCTATCACTCTCTCTGTCTTTATTTTCTATATATCTTTTTCTCTCTCTCTGTCTTTATTTTCTATATATCTTTTTCTCTCTCTCTGTCTTTATTTTCTATATATCTTTTTCTCTCTCTCTGTCTTTATTTTCTATATATCTTTCTCTCTCTCTCTCTCCATGTTATATCTCCTTCTCTTTCCCTTCAGAGTCTTTCTATCCTCATCTGTCTCAATGTTTTTCATTCTCTCTCTCTTTCTCTCTCTCTCTGTTTTTCATTTTCTCTCTCTCTCTCTCTCTGTGTTTTTCATTTTCTCTCTCTCTCTCTCTCTGTGTTTTTCATTTTCTCTCTCTCTCTCTCTCTCTCTCTGTGTTTTTCATTTTCTCTCTCTCTCTCTCTCTCTCTCTCTGTTTTTCATTATCTCTCTCTCTCTCTCTGTTTTTCATTATCTCTCTCTCTCTCTGTTTTTCATTATCTCTCTCTCTCTGTTTTTCATTATCTCTCTCTCTCTGTTTTTCATTATCTCTCTCTCTCTGTTTTTCATTATCTCTCTCTCTCTCTCTCTCTGTTTTTCATTATCTCTCTCTCTCTCTCTCTCTGTTTTTCATTATCTCTCTCTCTCTCTCTCTGTTTTTCATTATCTCTCTCTCTCTCTCTGTTTTTCATTATCTCTCTCTCTCTGTTTTTCATTATCTCTCTCTCTCTGTTTTTCATTATCTATCTCTCTCTCTCTGTTTTTCATTATCTATCTCTCTCTCTCTGTTTTTCATTATCTATCTCTCTCTCTCTCTGTTTTTCATTATCTATCTCTCTCTCTCTGTTTTTCATTATCTATCTCTCTCTCTCTGTTTTTCATTTTCTCTATCTCTCTCTCTCTCTGTTTTTCATTTTCTCTATCTCTCTCTCTCTCTGTTTTTCATTTTCTCTATCTCTCTCTCTCTCTGTTTTTCATTTTCTCTATCTCTCTCTCTCTCTGTTTTTCATTTTCTCTATCTCTTTCTCTCTCTGTTTTTCATTTTCTCTATCTCTCTCTCTCTGTGTTTTTCATTTTCTCTATCTCTCTCTCTCTCTCTCTCTGTTTTTCATTTTCTCTATCTCTCTCTCTGTTTTTCATTTTCTCTATCTCTCTCTCTGTTTTTCATTTTCTCTATCTCTCTCTCTGTTTTTCATTTTCTCTATCTCTCTCTCTCTGTTTTTCATTTTCTCTATCTCTCTCTCTCTGTTTTTCATTTTCTCTATCTCTCTCTCTCTGTTTTTCATTTTCTCTATCTCTCTCTCTGTTTTTCATTTTCTCTATCTCTCTCTCTCTCTCTCTCTCTCTCTCTCTCTCTCTCTCTCTGTTTTCATATTCTCTCTCTCTGTTTTCATATTCTCTCTCTCTCTGTTTTCATATTCTCTCTCTGTTTTCATTTTCTCTCTCCCTCACTCGCTCTGTTTTTCATTTTCTCTCTCTCTCTCTGTTTTTCATTTTCTCTCTCTCTCTCTGTTTTTCTTTTCTCTCTCTCTCTCTCTGTTTTTCTTTTCTCTCTCTCTCTCTCTGTTTTTCTTTTCTCTCTCTCTCTCTCTGTTTTTCTTTTCTCTCTCTCTCTCTGTTTTTCTTTTCTCTCTCTCTCTCTGTTTTTCTTTTCTCTCTCTCTCTCTGTTTTTCTTTTCTCTCTCTCTCTCTCTGTTTTTCTTTTCTCTCTCTCTCTCTCTCTGTTTTTCTTTTCTCTCTCTCTCTCTGTTTTTAATTTTCTCTCTCTCTCTGTTTTTAATTTTCTCTCTCTCTCTCTGTTTTTAATTTTCTCTCTCTCTCTCTCTGTTTTTAATTTTCTCTCTCTCTCTCTCTGTTTTTAATTTTCTCTCTCTCTCTCTCTGTTTTTAATTTTCTCTCTCTCTCTCTCTGTTTTTAATTTTCTCTCTCTCTCTCTCTGTTTTTAATTTTCTCTCTCTCTCTCTCTGTTTTTAATTTTCTCTCTCTCTCTCTCTGTTTTTAATTCTCTCTCTCTCTCTCTCTGTTTTTAATTTTCTCTCTCTCTCTCTCTCTGTTTTTAATTTTCTCTCTCTCTCTCTGTTTTTAATTTTCTCTCTCTCTCTCTCTCTCTGTTTTTAATTTTCTCTATCTCTCTCTCTCTCTGTTTTTAATTTTCTCTATCTCTCTCTCTCTCTGTTTTTAATTTTCTCTATCTCTCTCTCTCTCTGTTTTTAATTTTCTCTATCTCTCTCTCTCTCTGTTTTTAATTTTCTCTATCTCTCTCTCTCTCTCTGTTTTTCATTTTCTCTATCTCTCTCTCTCTCTGTTTTTCATTTTCTCTATCTCTCTCTCTCTCTCTGTTTTTCATTTTCTCTATCTCTCTCTCTCTCTCTCTGTTTTTCATTTTCTCTATCTCTCTCTCTCTCTCTCTGTTTTTCATTTTCTCTATCTCTCTCTCTCTCTCTCTCTCTGTTTTCATATTCTCTCTCTCTGTTTTCATATTCTCTCTCTCTCTGTTTTCATTTTCTCTCTCCCTCACTCGCTCTGTTTTTCATTTTCTCTCTCTCTTTTTCTTTTCTCTCTCTCTCTCTCTCTCTGTTTTTCTTTTCTCTCTCTCTCTCTGTTTTTCTTTTCTCTCTCTCTCTCTGTTTTTCTTTTCTCTCTCTCTCTGTTTTTCTTTTCTCTCTCTCTCTCTCTGTTTTTCTTTTCTCTCTCTCTCTCTCTCTGTTTTTCTTTTCTCTCTCTCTCTCTGTTTTTAATTTTCTCTCTCTCTCTCTCTGTTTTTAATTTTCTCTCTCTCTCTCTGTTTTTAATTTTCTCTCTCTCTCTCTCTGTTTTTAATTTTCTCTCTCTCTCTCTCTGTTTTTAATTTTCTCTCTCTCTCTCTCTGTTTTTAATTTTCTCTCTCTCTCTCTCTGTTTTTAATTTTCTCTCTCTCTCTCTCTGTTTTTAATTTTCTCTCTCTCTCTCTCTCTCTGTTTTTAATTTTCTCTCTCTCTCTCTCTCTCTGTTTTTAATTTTCTCTCTCTCTCTCTGTTTTTAATTTTCTCTCTCTCTCTCTCTCTCTGTTTTTAATTTTCTCTCTCTCTCTCTCTGTTTTTAATTTTCTCTCTCTCTCTCTCTCTCTGTTTTTAATTTTCTCTCTCTCTCTCTCTGTTTTTAATTTTCTCTCTCACTCTCTGTTTTTCATTTTCTCTCTCTCACTTACTGTTTTTCATTTTCTCTCTCTCACTCTGTTTTTCATTTTCTCTCTCTCACTCTGTTTTTCATTTTCTCTCTCTCTCTCTGTTTTTCATTTTCTCTCTCTCTCTCTCTGTTTTTCATTTTCTCTCTCTCCCTCTCTCTCTGTTTTTCATTTTCTCTCTCTCCCTCTCTCTCTCTGTTTTTCATTTTCTCTCTGTCTCTCTCTCTCTCTGTTTTTCATTTTCTCTCTCTCCCTCTCTCTTTCTGTTTTTCATTTTCTCTCTGTCTCTCTTTCTGTTTTTCATTTTCTCTCTGTCTCTCTTTCTGTTTTTCATTTTCTCTCTGTCTCTCTTTCTGTTTTTCATTTTCTCTCTGTCTCTCTCTCTCTGTTTTTCATTTTCTCTCTGTCTCTCTCTCTGTTTTTCATTTTCTCTCTGTCTCTCTCTCTGTTTTTCATTTTCTCTCTGTCTCTCTCTGTTTTTCATTCTCTCTCTCTCTCTCTCTGTTTTTCATTCTCTCTCTCTCTCTCTCTGTTTTTCATTCTCTCTCTCTCTCTCTCTGTTTTTCATTCTCTCTCTCTCTCTCTCTGTTTTTCATTCTCTCTCTCTCTCTCTCTGTTTTTCATTCTCTCTCTCTCTCTCTCTGTTTTTCATTCTCTCTCTCTCTCTCTGTTTTTCATTCTCTCTCTCTCTCTCTGTTTTTCATTCTCTCTCTCTTTCTGTTTTTCATTCTCTCTCTCTCTCTCTCTCTCTCTGTTTTTCATTCTCTCTCTCTCTCTCTCTCTCTGTTTTTTTATTTTCTCTCTCTCTCTCTCTCTCTCTGTGTTTTTTTATTTTCTCTCTCTCTCTCTCTCTTTTTATTTTCTCTCTCTCTCTAGCTCTGTTTTTTTTTCATTCTCTCTCTGTGTTTTTCATTCTGTCTCTGTTATTGTTTTTTCTCTGTCTGCTATTTTATATTCTCTCTCTCCCTCTTTGTTTTTTCGTTCTCCCCCTGTTTTTTCATTCTCTCTCCCCTCTCTTTCTCTCTCTGATTTTCATTCTCTCTTTCTCTCTCTGATTTTCTTTCTGTCTCTGAATTTCATTCTCTCTTTCTCTCTCTGATTTTTATTCTCTCTCTCTCTCTCTGTTTTCATATTCTCTCTCTCTCTCTCTCTCTCTTTCTGTGTTTTCATATATTCTCTCTCTCTCTCTGTTTTCGTATTCTCTCTCTCTCTCTCTGTTTTCGTATTCTCTCTCTCTCTCTCTGTGTTTTCGTATTCTCTCTCTCTCTCTCTCTCTCTGTGTTTTCGTATTCTCTCTCTCTCTCTCTCTCTCTGTGTTTTCGTATTCTCTCTCTCTCTCTCTCTCTCTCTCTCTCTCTGTGTTTTCGTATTCTCTCTCTCTCTCTCTCTCTCTCTCTGTGTTTTCGTATTCTCTCTCTCTCTCTCTGTGTTTTCGTATTCTCTCTCTCTCTCTCTCTCTCTGTGTTTTCGTATTCTCTCTCTCTCTCTCTCTGCTTGCATATTCTCTTTCTCTGTGTTTTCATATTCTCTCAACTCTCTCTCTCTCTCTCTGTGTTTTTATATTTTCTCTCTCTCTCTCTGTTTTCATATTCTCTCTCTCTCTCTCTCTCTGTTTTCATATTCTCTCTCTCTCTCTCTCTCTCTCTCTGTGTGTTTTCAGAATTCTCTCTCTCTCTCTCTGTGTTTTCATATTCTCTCTTTGTGTTTTCATATTCTCTCTCTCTCTCTCTCTCTCTCTCTCTCTCTCTCTCTCTCTCTCTCTCTCTCTCTCTCTCTCTCTCTCTCTCTCTCTCTGTGTTTTCATATTCTCTCTCTCTGTTTTTTTTCTCTCTCTTTCGCACTTTTATTCTTTCTCTCTATTTTCTCATCTCTTCCTTTGTTCATTGCCATTCTTACGTCATAGCGCAAGCACATACATATTTAAGCAAATGAAAGTCTCTCTCAAGTTTTTTCTTCTACATAAAATAAAACAAAGCCACAAATGCATGTCCCCTCTCTACAATGTTCATTATTTATTTAATTCTAGGGTGGTCTAAAGGTCATAATGATAAACAGAGGTATGTGGGCACCAATCACCCCGACCTATTGGCCTGCTCTAGAGCATGACCTTCGGGGTATAACGCGCAGTATAAAGTTAGGGCAAAAATTACTGGTGTTGGGGTGGAAACTGCGCACTATATAGCGTAAATTATTGCATGATATAGAAGATGTATGTCGGGAAATGCGTGTACATACGTACACACACACGTTTGTTACATTTCCCGTATAAAACTTTTGGCTTATGTTTCCTCTTGTAACATTCCAGTTCTGATAGATGAATAAGTTTTTAAGTGCATAAATTGACAAAATTCATGCACACAAAGTGATATTAGCACGTTGTGCATTATCAGGAGCAGTTGTAGTTTTTCCACTTTCCTTTTTGGTTCCTAAATGAGATCCACGATTCACCACATGTATTGAAGATATATATGTGTGTGTGTGTGTGTGTGTGTGAGAGTCTATATATATATATAATCTCTAAGTAAGTTTTACTAGCAAGATTTCCATCAAAATTATGGTATTACGATTATGTTACTAAATAATTTTTTTGTCTATTTTCTAAAGTTTGTTTTATATAAATTTTACTAATTAGGATTTTAAAAAAACTTATATTAGAGTTTATTTTGAAAAGCGACAGCATTTACAAATTTTACTTGTGGAACTATTTTTAAATCATTATTCCCTAGAAATGTTTAAAAAAAAACAACTTTTTGTTCAGTCAATTTAAAGAAAGAAACTTTCCGGTTTTTAACCAAACATTTTTGGTTTTTCAAAATTTTCATATTCTTTTTCAAAAAACTTATTTAATTGTCACAGGAAGTTTTTGGGAGAAAGAAAAAAGGACAACTTTTTTTTTTAATATGGGAGAAAATGTCTTATGATTATTAGTCTTTTTATAAACTTAGTCATTGAAACAAATAATTATGACTTCATACAATTATGAAAATTATTAGATGTCCTTAGAAAAATATTGTTCACATTAAAATAAGGGATTCATTAGGTTTATAGGTTGCTCTCCGAGCTTTACATTTTAAATTTGGATGAAAAATCCAGACATGCAACAAACTGTTTTTTTTTTTTTGCTTATAAACGCAAAGTTTTGAGATTTTCAACACCTTATATTAGAAGCACTAGTATTATTCAAAATGTTTTTAGAGTGAGAAGAGTATACTGATGATTGCCGAAATATGAAAAAATGATAAACAAATTATAATATTTGACATAGACCTGAACTGTTTTCAAGTCAATGTTCACAGTTATCGGTAAATCATTCCAAATAAAGTAAGCATTACATGAGTTGATGTATATTTGTTTCTTTTTATTTATTTATTTATTTACTTATGTATTTTAGTCCCTGAAAACTCATTTGTATGCCACCGAAACGGTCAGTAACTTGGCAGAAAAATATGCAACTTTGTTCCGAATGCTGTAAAACTTATACAAACTTCTAAGTTTTCATATTTCCGCATGTAATCCTATCTTCAAAGAAAATATTACCGTAGGTTTAATTTTTTGCAGTGGGAGGGTTAAATCGTATTTGTTTCCTGGATTAATTTAAACTTCCACGCCTGTGAATACCAATTCTATTGTATACAAACAAGTGAAAATAAAGATGAAAAAAATAATTCATTTTTTTTTTTATAGATATGATATAATCTATGATATGATATTGACAAAGCTATGATGTAATCTAGTGTAGCATACAATAGTGCAAATATGTTTCATTTCTTTACTTAAAAGGGATTCTCACAACTTAATAAGGGATTCTCAAACATTTTACTTGATTCACCGCTTGCAACTAAATTAAATTTTCTATTCACTCTCAGATAGAATATTACCGACATTTGTCCTAAGTCTCTTTGGAAACCTTGATGCGAATTATCATAAATGGAATATTGAATCGTATAATAAAGCCCACACAAAAAGATATCTGGCAATATCAAAACTGACTTAAATAGTGAAGATCTGGTTCTCTTCAGTCATAGCAGGGTTCTTCGTTAATAATTAAAAATGAGTTACCATTGAAATAAAGGAGAAATAAAGAGTAAATAAGCATGAATTTTAAGGCTTCGGATTTTGATTTTATTTTCATAATTTTTCTATCTTTTTTTCTTTATCAAATTGTAATATGATGGCCGAGGGATTTCGTTTTATATATCTTGCCTTTGGGTTTAGTTAGGCTGAAAACCTTTCGGCTCAGCACATGGGTTAGGTAGGTGCAAACTTGAGCGCAGGTGCTAACGCGCGCGCGGGGACGATGCGTCGTTCACAGATGTCAAAATAAAAATCCCAGATAGAAAATTTGACCAGATGTGAATGACGTCAGGCAGCGGAAGCGCGCGCGGAGGATTTGGGGATTTTGAAAAAAGTCAGTTGAGTTGATTCTTGCAGTCTGAAGAAGGGTCGACTTTCGCCGAAGCCAGGCCAGTGGCCTTGTGGCGGGTGCTGCACGTAATGGGGCGGGGAAATGGAAAAGTCATCATAGAAAGATTGTGCATCTCTCTTCCTTATGTTGAAACCTTTAACTCAAAGGTAGTAAAAGGTTTCGCCCCTGAACTAAGAAGTCGTTACGTGTTTTTCGTGTTTCAGGATTCCTATGTTCTATGTATATATGTTATGAACATTCTATGTACGTTTCACATATCCGTATCATGGCTATGTTACAAAATGATATTTTGTTTCTCATAGCTTTTTCTATAAAGAAGATATTTTAGAATTTAGTATTTTTATAAATCTATGTAAATATAATTGTTGTTTTTTTTTATGTTTTGAGAAAACATGGTCATATGCGTCATTAAAGGCACCCAAAAAGAATTTGAATCGTTTTCCGTTAAAGCCAGGCTGTTCGTTCATTTGTAAAACCAATATTTTATGAAAGGGTATGTGAACAACAACAGTATTGGAGATCAAACCCAATCAGGAGGACCAGTTGGCTGGGGCTGCAGAATACATCGACTGCGCCTCTGCAGAGGATTAAAATCGGTGTCCGAGATATGACACTAAACAATCTAATAGTTCCTGTATTGCTAGAGCTTTGGGGAATGTGAAATAGAACTGTTTTTTGATATTGAAACTGTGTGCTTATACCAAACGGAATTGTTTGATTATGAATTGAATTAACATGACCACAAGATCCAGCAAACATTTCACCTGACAAACAGAACCACCTGACAGTTGTTTCGACCTTATTATGTCTCATCAGTAGTGTATACCGTGATCTCCCCATTGGAGATCAAACCAGCGACTACAGAATGCAAAGCCGAAACACTACCACTGAGATACCGGTTCACATCGCACACAAGCGCTGACAAATCGACTAGTCATTGTAAAAAAGAAAATGTACATGAATTGTTTGAAATAGAACTGTTTATATGTATAAAATGTATTCGGCATTAATGACCTACAGTGGTTGATGTGCCATAAAACCAAAGCAAACCCAATCAGGCATGTACAAAATTCAGAGATTTTTGTTCAGTTATAAAGGGATTCATGAATGCAAACTAGTAAAATCCCCCTTCTCTGCGGACCTCTATGCTTTTATTAAACTTTGAAGAGTCTGTAGACCACTATGAGAAACCTTGTTCTAAATAAATATTTGACTTGTAAAATAAAACTATGGATAAAATATAACATTTTCAGTTTTCAACGGGCATTAGAATTAAATTCCTTGTTAGTAAACAATATAGAGCATAATTAGTTATAGGAAGTTGTCATATATATGAGTAGTTAGGCAGTCTTTCACCAAAATGTCCCGAGCTCTTTTGGACCCTTCATAGGCCATTTCCTGTATTCCTATAGTATTCTATTTCCGTTGATAGCGCCCACTTTTTAAATACATTAGTTACCCTGTTTTATCCAGCTCTGCGTTCCCATATTTTCCTTATGATATAAACTTTCAAACTCTTTAAAGAAATACAAACACTCATTAAACAAGCAAGCAACAAGCAACCCATGATGATGGCCTGTGAAGGGTCCGAAAACACTCGGGACAATTCTGGGATATTCATCTACCAATTACAACCTGAAACTAAGACCTTTATCAGAAAACTTGAAAGGGTCTTAAATGAATCATACAGACAAAATTTGTCTTTATTATTTTATGAAACATGCTTTTATATATATATATATATATATATATATATATATATATATATATATATATATATATATATTAGTCCGTGTTCCGATTATCCAGAAAGGCAGTTGCTTCCCATTAGATAGACGAGTGCAACACGATTTTCCAGAGAATGAACAACACTCAATGATTACAGATAACCACAAAGAAATATCATCACACGCGTATAACTATTTATACTACCATTTGCTCGCTTAAGTTAAGTGTTTGTTCAGCTCGTATGGTATTTCTGTATTAAAAAAGAGCCAATCAATCATTGACATTCGTTTCGCGCTATAAGACGCTCACAGACGCTTGAACGCCACCAAAAAGCTCTACGAGAAGGAACAAGGTAAAGTAAGCGAGGGGCCAATGACAGAAGCATTAATAACGATATGAATAATTATGAAGCCATATCCTCTCCTCCCGCTATGCGGGCAGAGAGGGTTTCAGTTCGGCCAGAGATCATCTGCCAGAATACACTAAAATTCTAATATATATATTTTTTATTTTCCTTCCATATGTCATGCCTTCTCAAGTAGCTGAAATGTGGCCGATGGCGGTTTCGATCTCTGGGTAATCATGAGTGAAAGATTTCATTCTTTTTAATAACTTGAGATTAGGAGAAATAATAGGTGCGTTTTATTCATATTTCTAAACTGTGTTCTCTTGCGTGTCAGACTATCCTAACCAAAATAAAAATTGCCTTGTCTAACACGGATGTAGGCGCTCATTGGATAACGAATACCCACATATGAAATGAACTCGGCTACTCAAGTTAAAGTTCGGAAGGAATCTATTGGCATTTAACACAAGTGCTAATGTCCTAGGGAAAGCTGTCAATCCAACTATTCATTACCCGGTTATGAGTAAATAGTAGGAAAAACTGGGCTCTTTAACCTTGGTATTGCAACCAGCTTAGAAGAAAGAAATTAATTCAGAATTTGTTGACATGATTGGGAATGAATTCTGCCAGGCCATTCCCGCACAAGATACGCTGCATAAATAGCGCTAGCTCGACCTAACCAGGTTACGTTACCAGTAAACACAGACAATGAGGACTGAAATCCAAAATCACATTTTGTGACTGGAACCCAGAAAAAAGCATAATATAACATTTCTGAATACGTGGAGTGTATTGGATTTTAATAAGAAGTCCTAGTGTTATAAATAGACCTTTGACAGCCGGTTAGTAAACAGGATGTTGCAGCCGTGTCTTAAAGTAAACAAGGGACAGAGGAAACGAATCACGTGAATTACGTCAGGGACATCAGAAAATTATATAATGACAGAAGTTTTTCAAATCAGTTGGTCAGTCAACGCAGTCAATTGGAGAGCAGTTAGTGATTAGATACGTTAGCTCGGAGATGTGGGGTAGAAGACCCTCGGAATGAGAACCGACCACGTATCAAGGATTTTGGATTTCAGTCCTCATAGTCTGTGTTTACTGGTAACGTAACCTGGTTAGGTCGGGCTAGCGCTATTTATGCAGCGTATCTTGTGCGGGAATGGCCTGGCAGAATTCATTCCCAATCATGTCAACAAATTCTGAATTAATTTCTTTCTTCTAAGCTGGTCGCAATACCAAGGTTAAAGAGCCCAGTTTTTCCTACTATTTACTCATAACCGGGTAATGAATAGTTGGATTGACAGCTTTCCCTAGGACATTAGCACTTGTGTTAAATGCCAATAGATTCCTTCCGAACTTTAACTTGAGTAGCCGAGTTCATTTCATATGTGGGTATTTGTTATCCAATGAGCGCCTACATCTGTGTTAGACAAGGCAATTTTTATTTTGGTTAGGATAGTCTGACACGCAAGAGAACACAGTTTAGAAATATGAATAAAACGCACCTATTATTTCTCCTAATCTCAAGTTATTAAAAAGAATGAAATCTTTCACTCATGATTACCCAGAGATCGAAACCGCCATCGGCCACATTTCAGCTACTTGAGAAGGCATGACATATGGAAGGAAAACAAAAAATATATATATTAGAATTTTAGTGTATTCTGGCAGATGATCTCTGGCCGAACTGTCAAAGACATAAGACTCTGAATATGACTGTCTCAACGTGGTGTCAGTCATAGCAGTCCTCAGTCTCTCTCCCCCATACACACAGCCATTATGACGTTTCAAATAAAGAAGTTTATATTTTTAATAAACAAGTGTTGGTGTCACTTGCTCGGCTCACACTGGCTATAGAGTACAAGAATGATTTCAGAAATGGTGGAAAGACGGAGATCAAATCAATATATTTTTTACATGGTCGGTTCAATCGGATTTTCGAAAGTAATACAAAAGAACTTGCCTTATTTACAAACAGTAACAGAATAAAAATACTTTACGAACATTGATGGGTCAAATAAATCTGTTTCCGAATTATTCATATTCGAGAGAAAGAAAAAAAAACTCTAAACAATTATAAAAAAAAATATACCTACGTACGAACAATGAAAACGATTCCCTGCCCTCAAGGCATAAAAATGATTGCACTGGTTGGTACCCCGTTAAAATCAACCAATTACGAAGAAACTCTCTGGAGATAATCAGAAGATTTTTTTTTCTTTTCTTTCTGCTTGAATATATTTCTGCATCCCTGAAAACTTTGTAAAATACGAGGTGCATAAAATAAGTTTCCAGACTTTTTTTCGTAAGGGCACTTTTATTGATAGTACACACATGACACTCTAGTCCCCTTCGAAGTAATCTCCACCGGCTTCAATGCGCTTGTTGTACTGTTCCAACACCTTCTGGAAGGCACCATGGAAATCCTCTTGTGTGAGCGTGTCAGTGACCTTCGTCACAGCCTCTTTCATCGCCTCAATTGTCTCATAACGACAGCCTCTGAGCTTAGGGAATAACCAAAAGTCACAGGGAGTAAGGTCTGGACTAAAGGGAGGCTGAGGAACTGTCTTGATGTCCATCTTGGTCAAATTGTCGGTGACAAGGATGGAGTTGTTGACTGGTGTATTGTCCTGGTGGAGATGCAACTGACCCGATTTGAAGAGTGCTGGCCTCTTCCGACCGAATCTCTTCCTGAACTCCCTTAAAACCTCAACCTAGTAACCCTAACCCTTTAACCAATCAACTCTGGTCTATTGACTTCCTTACTCCTACACCTCTCATCATCCCTCACAGACTCCCTGCCTTCCTTGAATCTCTTATGCCACTCAAAACTGATGCTCGACTCATGTAAGATTTTCGAAAAGCATTCTGAAGCATTCCATAGGTTTCTGTGGCATATTTTCCAAGTTTAAAACAGAATTTTATTGCATATCGTTCTTCTAAATAGTCCTCATGTCCAGATTCTATTTCTGAAATTCACCAGCTGCGACTATCAGGCTTTAGTAGGGTGTATTCTAATTCCTGCTGTAGCTATTCCTTTGAACTTGCAATCATAAAAATTGGTCAGTCATCTCATAACATGTATAGCAATAAGCTGGTAAATTTTCAAAAGTCTACGACAATTTTAAATGGCCAAACGAAAAGATGTATGGAAGCTTATCGCATGCACCTCGTTTATTTCAAACCTATAATATCAAAATATATTTTTTTAAAATTTTATTCAAATCAGGTTCGATAAATCTTTTAGTCGATTTTGTATTATACCACTACGGTTTTCTTTTTAATCTATGAGATTAGAAAGGAACTTTTACTAATTTATTAAGTAGAATTTTTATTAGGTAACCTAAAAGAAGAGGTAAGCTAAAGATTTGCTGAGTGTTTTCTTTTTGTTCTCAGTGATTTTTTTTCTCCTCTTTTATGCTTATTTGTATACGTATATTCGGTTTCTTTAATGGCATGTCAGTCTTCGAGCGTTTTTTTAAAGTCAAGGCTATCCTTGTTGAACAGCAATGATACTATTTAACCCATAGCTAAGGGATAAAGGATTTCAAATTTTTCCTTAGGTCCGAGAGTGAACATAATAGTTCGACTGGAGTTCAAATACGCAGACTACGATGACTCAGTTTAGCACATTTACCTA
The DNA here is from genome assembly GCA_963585895.1 of Sepioteuthis lessoniana. Taxonomy (NCBI): domain Eukaryota; kingdom Metazoa; phylum Mollusca; class Cephalopoda; order Myopsida; family Loliginidae; genus Sepioteuthis; species Sepioteuthis lessoniana. The sequence goes on from CAUZXS010003112.1 coordinate 113,721, forward strand.
GAAGTTACGGAGATTCTTCTCACGAGTATTTACTAAAATTACCATAGTTGGATATAGATATGTTAGGCAACTCGATGAAATGTAATTGTTAATAAGCTAGAAAAGTAGACCATTTTGAGTGAGTTTGGTTCACATTGGGTGCCCTATATCCCTGCTTTGTATCACAACTAAGGGTTAGTAAATTGCAATAGTAATGTTTAAGACTCAAATTACTAACTAGATTTATTGCTAGTTTTAATAGTATATACATCTAGCATATCAAATATTTTGCGCCACTGTAAGGCACATTCATGCAGATATTTGTTAACTTTACTTTAGTCTGAAAAAAGACCAGTAAGAATCGAACTTACGACGACAGCAATATTCTCCAACACTAGTTTGCTAAATCTTGCTCAAAGGAAAGATATAAACTTCCGACCCTCTTCAAACTTACAGTAAGAAGAGGAAGATTGAACTTTACATACCTGCCTTCAAAAATCACTGTAAATTCTTTTATTCCAAGATTCGAAATCCATATCTAGGAAATATGTATCAATCGTCTGAAGCATAGCTGAGATATATGCTCGGAATAAAATCGCTGGTCTCACGGCAAGACCTTCTTCTACGTATGTTCGCCTGCGTGTGTTTTGCTAACTAAATGTTGGGTTTCCTTAATAAGTGGGATATCATTCTTTGTGGGCTATGGGTTAGTGGATAAGGGGTTTCATAATAGTGGCACTATTTAACCCATTGCTGGAGGAACAAGAAGTTTCATACCTTTCTCAAGGATATTTACCCGAAAATAAACGTAATAACGTGACTGGTGTTCGACCTCGCTTACTACGATTTCGCAGTCGCGCAAATTAGCCACTACGCCACAGTATGACTAAATGTTGATTCGAATGTAAAATCAGTACGCATTGAAAATCTGATACACGTAAAATTAAGTAACAAACGTATTAGACTACTCTGCTACTTTTGCTAAACATTTTGGAGCGGAGTTTTTGACGTTTTTCTCAGTTTAAAATAGTCTTTATTATTGAATATCCTATACCATAAACAATCTGCGAGACAAGCAACGATATCGTGACGTACCGTAATATTTTTAAAAATCTATATTGTACAAGACTATAACTACGAATAAAACTCACTGCATTAATTGTAATTTACAAAGCTTTTAACTTGGGTGTGGCACAAGACCGTATGAATGGGCACCTAATTAGACATCCCTGCATTATTTATGGCTTGGAAAATCTAGTATTGCTCCAAATAAGAGGATCTTCTATATGTTTCGGACATATTAATGGTATAGCTTCTTCGCTTTCTTCCTCGATTCTGCGAAACAATTCAAAGATTTACGAATAAATTGTAATGTAATAAATTTTAAAAGAAAAGAAAATGCATTGAATATGCTGACTGTATCCCTGACAGATTGACTGAACCCTAAAAAGAGGATCCTGGGTATGATACTAAACTGCATCAAATGGTAAGGCTCTGGTTTCAAGAAATCTTTGGAGTGTGGAGAACTTCTTCATTGCTCTGAATCACTGATCGTCTTTGACCCGGAGTGGTAGTACCTGTTAGGGTTCCATAAATCTCTTTGACAATTAACAGTATTAGATAGGAATTCTTGAAAAGTGGAGAGTAAATTATTAGTATAAAGAATAGTTAGTTAAAGCCACGTAACTGGAAATAAATGACTATTATTAAATCGAAATAATTACTTGGAATCATTAGGAATACTTGATATATCTCATCAAGAATATAACTAATAAAAAATGTAAATACGAATGGAATTCCCTCGCCGCTAGGCATAGAATAAACCTAGACAGTTTGATACACTGTAAAACTGAACCAATCCATAAATCTAAAAGCCTCCGAATCTTTTTGTCAATTGCAATTTAAGACAGTGGAAAAAGTGCATGCTTTTCTTAACAGGATTAGCGCGTTGTAACACGCACTCTCGTCTAGGATTTGAACTCTGATTCCCGATTAAACGTTTGGAATCGCACGTCTCCATAACTACTGATGTGTATGAACAAAAACGGTGTATAATGTTACGAGATGATATTTGATCTTATATAATTGGTCTTTTTATAGCTACAAACCGGACATTGGCCTAGTGGTTAGAGTGTTCGCCAATGGCCTGGGAGACCTGGGTTCAATCCCAGGTCGCGTCACACCAAAGACTCAAAAAATGGTACTTGATGCCTCCTGGCTTAACACTCAGCATTATAAGGTACGGATCAAGGGTAAGGTAGAACAATCCAGGGAAGGAGTAGCGCCCTCCCCTACACTTTGGTGTAGTAGCTATCGAAAAGGGAGCCTTCGGGTTACCCTCGACTATGGTCGCCAACTTTACTTTACTTACTTATAGCTACAAACACGAGTAAACCCATTAACAAGACCTTTTGCCATATATGTATCTGACAAAAGTAACCAGGTGGAAGCATACTCGTATGTAAGAACAAAATAAATAAATTCTAAAAAATACAAATCTCTTCAGAGACATACCTATTTTAAAATATTTTAATTCTCTCTTTAGACCTACAACAAATATATATATAATTATTTTATTTTATGTGGTTTGGTTTCTTTGTTTAATGGTATATCAACCTCTTTAGGTTATTTAATGCTAAAGCCATCCTTCTAGAACTAGGGGTGCGATTTAACCCATAGATAGGAGGATAAGAGGGTTTATACCTTTCCCAGCGCTTTACCCATTACACCACGATGATACCCACTTTATATTATACACGCGCACGAAAATGGGCTAAAAGATTCATAGTTATGTGATATATGCTGTTGATAACTTTTTTTACCAAGCACTGCAAAAACGATGAAAGGTGTGTGGACCCTTATCGGAGACTGTTAAAAAGCAAACCTCTATTTTATAATGGTATCTTGGTTAGCTTATGAACTTTTCAACCGACTCTGTGTGTGTGTGTGTGTATATATATATATATATATATATATATATATATATATATATATATATATATATGGTTTTGTTAGAAACATAGTCCCTTGATTCTATTTCGTAATCAATCGCTATCATTCATTGCGTTAGATTCTCTCAGCCCAACTAAGCGCCCGCAAAAAGCTGATATAAGGTTTTGTTGATCGGTCATCACTTGTATGTCCATGTCTAGGGAGTACATATGAAAATATCACTAATGAGTTCGTCCTTACTTCTTCAGCAGATGAATGTAAGATGGGAAGCTCGTGACTGACATCCCTGCTTTTTTATGGGATGATGCTTCCTATTTTAAAAAGATTGTTTGAAGAAAAATGTATATCATTAAAATCTTCAAGGTGTAACATCGGAAATGTACAATTGCGTGACAATAAAACAACCATCTAACTAGAGAAATCAATCTCCGTAATAATTGAACATGAGGCCTTCATAATCAGTGTTATCTTGCCTCAGCTTGTCACTGAATAAAAACAAATCTGTGGGAGGAGAGTTTTATAAGAACCCCTCAAGTATTCGAAATCGTGGGAGACAGCATCGTAGAATCAAAAAGCGATTTATCGGCCTACATCATTTAATGCAAGGCCGATGAACGACATAGGTTTACGTTCACAATCAAATCGTTCAGTCAGGAAATTACAGCTACTGGATAGGGTGGTACCTATCGATGGAAATAAATTGCCACCGAAAGAAAAAAAAAAAAAAAATATATATATATATATATATATATATATATATATATTCTTTTGGTGGCAATTTTATATATATATATATATATACTTTTTTTAAAGAAAAAAAACCAAAGACCGGTTATTTTAGGTTTATAAATTTATTTCCATCCTGTTTTGCGTTTCTGTAAAATTAATTTCATTGAGCTCTCTACCGGGAAAATTTAAATGTTCAGCTCCTGAATGATTTTCTTGTCCTGAAGGAATTACTCCCAACTCTGGTTTAATTGGACTGAATAATACATCTCTCTCTCTCTCTCTCAAGGATAAAGTGGCGTAATCTAGGGAAAGGAGTATATACTGTTATTCTTCAATTTAGTAAATCCAGAGTAAGGAGCAATTCTGTCGCGACAGTTAAATTTTTTACAACTCGAATATTTAAATATTCCTGGTAAAGACCTCTATGTAAATGATATCACAGGGCTTATATATATATATATAAACACACACACACACACACACACACATATATTACGTGTGATGATGTATGTATTAACTGAAGGCAGTTGATCCAGATCTATAAAATAATTTCATCTCCTTTTATATTATGCATTTAGATTAAGCTGGTGGCAGTGTTAACACCATTTAAACTAATCATTAGGGTGCGTATTACTGTATATTTTGGTTGGCTGGTATAGCAAAATTATGTCTATCAAAGACTGAAATAATCATTTACAGATTTAAAGAATAACAGTTACGTAATAAAACTAAAGTCCCACCCTAATGGAAAGTATTTTATTTTTAATAATTAATCTTCACAATTTTATTCAGTCATTCATAACGGATATCGTCATAGGAAATAGAATGGGTGATGGATATTCAAACCTTGACGAAGCTGTTTACGTTTCGTTTCATGCTAATGCTCTTCGGGAGAAGTATCAATCCTCCGTTTTACCCTCAGCTATGTGAAAAATTGTAGGGCAGACTGGGTTTTTTAGTCATGTTTAGGCAACAAATCTCTGAGAAGGAAGACTTAGAATTGTAACCAGAGTTTGGGCCAAGTAGAAAATTCCAAAATTTAAATGTTGATTTTTTTTTTCTTTTTATATAAACATAACTTGCTCACTTGTAAGATTTGCTTAGCAGTATATTCTCATCTTTCCATTACTGTTAAGCTCCTATAAGTATTTTTTCCAGACTAAGCTAAACTTAAATATATATATTTATCGTGTGTTCATGTATTTTACACACAAACGGGCGTATATTCGAAGCACTATACTTTTTCACGATTCTTACTCATGGGATGAATTCATTTTCGAGTTGTTTTGACAAAGTACTTTCACTGTATTCTCTGTTTAAAGCATCATCTATTTGCCAACATCTTATTGTAGCAGCAATTCCACAGAGTACAATTATCCTCTCTGCCTTTGATGTCCTACATCGGCTTCTGTGTGGGGAATTCCTTTGTTTATTGTGACAGTTATTTCCTTAATAATTGGCTACATGCAGTTATCTTTTCGTTTGTTCATTATCACAGGACTGAATATAAATCAGATTTAACCTACTGTGAATGAAATTCTTCTTTTGCTATAAGATGCACGTCTTGTATAAGTCTTCTTTTTTCCCCATGCACATTTAATTGTAAAATTTTTCCTCAATTGATATCAACTTTAATATGTATCAATGTTTATAATCTGATAAGGACTCTTCTTATCGATCTCCATCAGCATGATCGTGTTTGTTTTCCTGCTTTTTTATCTCGAGTCCAGAAGAAGAAAGAAGGGAGCGGTGAAACCTGTTGAAGGTGGTATGAAATATCTACTTAGATGAATGTACAACCAAGCATGCATACACACATAGAGGATGTATGTCCTGCCAATGAGGCTTTGAATATTTTAAACTGCATCTTAGATTGAGCCTCCAGTTCTGGAGATCTAAGAAATGTGGAGCCGCCTCTTGTTTCCATTACTTTCAGGTCCGGATAAAGTCTTTGTAGTGTTCAGGCTTACGTCTTGGACGACAAAATCGTAACAAGTAAGTTTGAACTTTTGTCATACTATTGCAATCGCTTTCTGACAAATGCCCTTGGGAAAGGCATGAAACACTCTTACCCTCCATAAGTTAAATATCATCGCTGCCCGTCTTCAATGAGATTGGCTTTTGAATTATTTAGCCCACCAAGGCTAATATGAAGTGGTACTATCAGTTAGTGTCACATCTATGGGTCAAATTGATCTGCTCAAAAGTTAATCGAATACACATGGACCACGTAGGAGAAACTGACAGTCACCAAGAGCCATGGTCTCTGTCTACGCTATCCTAATTTACATATATACAAGCTCGGCGACCGGTAATGAGCACTCTTTATTCTTAAATACCGCTAACTTCTCTATATCTCTCCCTGTGTGTATGTATATATATATATATATATATGTGTGTGTGTGTGTGTGTTATTTTGTTTGCTTAAAAATGCAATTATACTATCTATGCATATAGATATATTTTTACTTAGACTTTTTTTAAACAATTGAATCTCACTGAAATTGGGTGTGTGTGTATATATAATATAATATATATGTGTATGTTGGAGATGGGCGTTAAATAGATACATGTATCTACTTAAAAAGTTGTGATTTAATGTGTGTGTGTCTTATTAATGTCATAGATTGTATGTAGATTTTTCGGGGCACAGGTGTGTAGGTTTATCTAAATAATCAGATATTTTGAATTCATTTTATTTATTTTTTTTTCCTTATTAAACAATCGACGTTTGTATGTGTCTACGAATAAAAAGGACAATTTTTTTCATTTCTATACCACTGTATAAAGATATTTGCCAGTTTTGATTAGGGGTTAGAAGGTCAGAATTATTTATTGGTGTATCAATGCTATGAAATACGAGTTGACGCCTAATCAACAATGTAAATACGAACTCGCTCATATCTATCGAATTTGCTTACAATCGAAAGAATAATTTCGTCAAATTTAATTAATTCATATTAGGTATTACATTTCCAGTCTGTGTCATGAATAAGAATCTCTGAATGCCAGATTTTTACTTGTAATGTTTTGTTGGTCATTTGTAAGTTTTGTTAACCACAATCGAATACCCTTAGATTGTTATCCTAACATGAAAGCAGAATAAAGATGTTCTTACGAGACGTAAATTTGTATACCATATCATGTGCTAGTCTTTCATGAACGGAAGATTGAGCTAAAAGTACCTTTCGCTGAGAGAGAGGGGAAAAGCTCTATTGGAACATATAGAAAACTGTCTGTGTGAGCATATGTATGAATATATACTTGTTTGTGATTGTGTCTTTTTGGCGTTATATCTCCGCAAGTATAGATGTTGAAACATCCGTGAAGTGGAGAAATCGCTCAATTTGAGTTTGTATGTGTGTATGATTTTTTTTAAACATCTGCTAATGACAATAATTTTCGGAAAAAAACAGTACCCATCTCTCTCTTTTTATTTATATTTATATATATATATATATATATACGTTTTGCAGATAGTAATAAATAGCAAGAAACACATGTATACGTGTGTTATTCCTGTGCTGTTTAGCATGTGTGCGTATAAGTATGTTTGAATTTTCATATATACATGGATTTGAAAAGCTGAAAAAGACTTTAACATTATTTTATGTGTAATTTTTGTCATTGACTGCTATTCTCATACACACTCACATTGGTAAAAATCAGTCTCTTATATAAGTTAGCAACCGTAGTCGAGGGCAACCCAAAGACTCCCTTTTCAATAGTTACTACTCGGTGTAGCGGAGGACGCTACCCCTTTCTCTGGAGTGCTCCACTTTACCCTTGTTCTTTACCTTATAATGCTGAGTGTTAAGCAAGTTGGTATCAAGTACCATTTTTAAAGTAATTGGTATGACCCGACCTGGGATTGAACCCCTCTCCCCCAGACCATTGGCGAACATTCTACCCACTAGGCTAAGGAGTATATATATATATATATATATATATATATATATATGCACACACACGTATGGCTGTGTATATACGAGTCTATTTTTTTTATATTTATATATCAGCGTGGGTTTTGTCTTTTTTTTTATCACATGATCTCTCTCTTTCTCTCTGTCTCTCTCTCAGAAACCCTCTGATTTTCTTCAGCCCTTTTATGCCCCAAATTTTCATACTTTTTTTGTCTTATTGATATACTTTTTGGTGCTGATGTTTGTTGTCTCTGCAAGTGTCTTTTTGCTATTGGTTAACTTCCAACCCCTGCCGCTTTTGCCCAGTGTGACAGCCTGTGGAGACAAGACCAGCTCCCCCAAAAAAGAACGCACGCTTCATTTCACGGCCTTTGCGTTCCAATTGCTCCGTTGAGATGTGAAACTCGTTACGCAACAAATTGCCTCAAAGTCTGTCGCAAAACTCCATTCGCAAAAGCTGCCAATTCTTAAATAAAGTTTCAAATTTCGTCTGGGAAGAAGCTGAAAAATGCTTCAAGATATATCATTGTATATATCTGTTTGGTCATCTGCTGCTGTTTTTATTCACACAACGGCAAACATTAGTCTACGTATTTATACATACAATATCTTCCTTAAGTACACGTTACCTTTTTATCTGATATAAAAAAAATATTTTTTTAAGCCAAAGATGTCAAAATTATTATTTCTAATGGAACATCATACAAAACTGAATAATCTTTCGTATGATTTATTGCTCCACTCTTCAGTATTGGAAAAGTGAAAAGCTATATATTTACCCACATACAAATAGCAACCAAACATAAGATCATTCTCTCATATATATATATATATATATATGAGAATTGTTTTACGTTTAGTTGCTATTTGTATGTGCGTATATATATATATATATGAGTTGTGATATTTTTGGGTTATAGTTATCCTGCTCTAGAATTTTTTAAATGAATAATTTAATTATATTTGATAATATAATATTACGGTAGAAATGATAAAATCCTTATGTTTGGTTTAAAAGAAAAAAAATGCTAGGGATGTGTAATTATATAATGCGTGTGTGATTGTAAGTGCGTGAATACCATTTATGCTCAATAAAAGCATTATTCTTAATCACAAGTGTCTGTATTTATCCTCATCCAATACTTTTTTAAAAATTTAACTATGCTGATGTATTTGTAGATAATTAGAATATACCTGATTTTAATTTCGTCTGACACAAGGCCAATTGATGAAGTAGTTAAGTGTAATAATAGGCGGTTTACTTTTTAAATTATTTTAAGTCTTGTTGTTTTTTGTTTTTTTTATTACTTGAACATCGTACACTCATGCGTTCAGCACATACAGAGCTATCTAAGTCACGAAAAATGAATTTTGTGTTTCGTCTGTCGCAGTAAAACAAATCTTGTTTTACTCAAAGCGGAGAGAAGTCGTTTAAGTAGAATTGGTTTAGTCGGCTAAATTATTGTTTATCTTTACGGTATCGTAAAATAGGTCCTCTATATGACAAGATAGTCATAGACATATATTTTCATAAACAAAATTAATCTAGTATAGATTTCTGTTCTTTCATTTATCTAATCTTTTCCTTATGTCCGTTACCATGTCGTTTTTTTTTTATTAGTATAAACTTTGTGAAGAAGTAAAATTGTTGAAAAATGTGTGTTCTGTAACTTTTTTAATCATAGTCGAATACTCGCCGAATGAGTAGAGAAAAGAGTTTAAATAACACTTCTATTACGTCAACAAGATTTTTATATACACAATTTCAGCAAAACTTATTTTCTTTAATGCATTTAATAATGCTAAGTCAAGTTAAATTTCCTACCCTTAACATAGATGGAAAAAGAGAAAAACATAAGAAAGGTTGAAAAATTTGAATAATTGTTGATGGAACTTATTGTGGATGACTGACAGTTTTAAAGAAATTAAAATACATATTTTTAGAAACTTCATTCGCCCGTTTAAAACATTATTAAAGAGAAAAAGTAAGATTATAGTTTAAAAATAAATGTACCATGTAAATTAAATGCTTTTTCGTTTGTATCATTAATCTACCGTTGTATTATATATATTTATTTATTTATATATATATATATATATATATATATATATATATATATATATATATATATATATATATATTCACACATAACCTCCATTTTTATGTATGTTTTTAAGGCCAGAAATGTTTTTGAGGTAGTAAACATTTGGAATAATTATATAAAAAATCAACAGTGTAAATACAAACTTACAAGTTGCGCAAAATATACCGAGTGTGAAGTTACATTTACCAAAATAGATGAGCAAATAAGTATTGAATTCATTTTCTTTGCCATACACCCTCGTCTTTTAGGACTTATTCCAGAGAGTTTTTCACTGGTCGGAAAAAATTTGAAACCCCTCTTTTGATATAATGTGAAGATGTATTGTAATAGTTTTTTAATGTCCCCTACAACCTTAAATCTTTTATTACAGAGATGAGCATTCAGTTTAGAAAACAAGAGTAAGTGGCTTGGAACTGGATCCACCTTGTACAGTATGCTGCAGTAATGTTTCACAAAAGACTGCTAACCGGAAAGTACCAAGAAATAGCATCAATACATTTTGATGTCTTATATATCATTACTTTATTTTATGTGTGCTGGGTATTACATTAAACTATATCGGATGAGGAGGCTCTAGTGTAGATACGTGAGGTATGTGAAGTACCCTTTCATTAACATTATTTCCAGGTCCACTCTGACCCGTAATGGTAGTACGTGTTAGGGTCCCAACTATGGGTCAAATAAAACTGTTCAATCTTTTACAATGCATTATTAATTATCTTGGAGGTGCCCGTGGTGTAATGGTTATCGTCGCAGGATGTGGACACGGCGACACGAGTTTAAATCCTGGACCTGACTGATTGCATTTCACATAGCACTAAATACCCTTGGGAAAGGTATGAATCCAAATATTCTCCCTCCAGCTATGGGTAAATAGTAGGGCAGACTAGGTTCTTCAGCCTTGGTGAGGCAACTAGTCTAGGAGAAGGAAAACTCTGAATTCAAACCTGTTAAACTCCGCTTAAAAAATTGACCTTGTGTCATATCCTGTCCGAGCGGAGGGGTTGGGTGAATATGATTATTAATTATCTTACATTGAATTATTAGTTTTAAATAATAATACTTGAAGCCATTTCGCTGTGCGCAAATACAGCATTAGAATGAAATTAGAAGAGAATAATTAATAGTATTACTAATATTTTTTATCAATAATTAATGAATAATTAATAGTATTACTAATATTAACCGGGACATTGGCCCAGCGGTTAGAGTGTTCGCCAATGGCCCGGGAGACCTGGGTTCAATCCCAGGTCGAGTCATACCAAAGACTTTAAAAATGGAACTTGATACAACCTTGCTTAACACTCAGCATTATAAGGTACGGTTCAAGGGTAAAGTGGAGCAATCCAGGGAATGGAGTAGCGCCCTCCCCTACACCTTGGTGTAGTAGCTATCGAAAAGGAAGCCTTCGGGTCACCCTCGACTATGGTCGCTAACTTTATTACTAATATTAAATAGAAATACTTGAAACCAATTAATTGTGTAAATAAATGAACTCTTTCTCGTTAAGAAATAAAGTTACCTACAAACAATTCACTGAAAAAAAAAAACACGTGTGTGTGTATATATAAAATGAATTTGACATTAAATAACCATCAACGGTTGATATGCCATTTAACCAAATATACTTATGTTGATTGTATAGCTTCCGCATCTCTACAAACTTAATTTAAATTATCAAAAAAATTATCCGCTCTTAATATTTTTTTTTATCATACCATATATATATATATATATATATATATATATATATATTTAGGGAAAGCTTAGTGTCACGGTTAAAGTCGCAGAAAATGGAATCGGTGATCAGAGTTCAAACTTTGGTCGAAACTGTTGGTGTTTCACTTTGTGCTAATACCTTTTGGAAAGGTATGAATTCAGTTTTTCTCCTCTTAGCGGGGGCAGACTAGGTTCTTTAGCCCTGGCTTAGGAAAGTGGTCTCTGAGAAAGGAATTTCTATATTGAAACCAGCTGTATTCTGCTTAAAAAAAACCCCCAACAAACTTGTATCACATCCTACCCGTTACAAAGGATTTAGATAAATATAAAATCGCATATACGGCTGGTTACTTCTGGGAGAATAGGGTTAGCAAACTTTTCTTATAGATTATTACTGCTGTGGTGAATTTGATCCTCACACGCTGCCACAAATTTCTAGGTTTGTGACCCACTATACAGAAGGTTCCAGCAAAATCAAAGTTTTCTTTTTGTAATTGATTCCTCTTAAGCGAATATCGTGTTGACTAGTCAGACATGAAAACAGTTAGTGGGGATTTGTTTGCGTCGTAGGGAATTTCTTTGATATAAAATATTTTTTCTTATATAATTTTAAATTTTAATACTGATCTTGACAAATCACAAACTTATAAATGCTTTTTCAGATCAGATTATTACTCAATGTCCCGTCTTTTCTTGTTCTATAAAGAGATTCCTCTCAATTTAATCCGTTGACATGAATATAATCATTATCATGTCGTGCTGCTCGCACGGATCTTCCTGACCCTCTCTCGCCACTCGTCCCTATTGTCCATCGCTCCTGGCAGGTCTTGTACCGGCACAGAACTGTTGTAGATAGGTTCTAGCTGGTCGTCCTACCTATGCTCGTCCATGTGAAGTGGTCCACGGAAGTAAATCGCTTTTTAAGTTCGTCCTTACTTCTGCAGCAGTGTTCCGCATGTCTAGTTCGTCTAATTTGGATGGTTTTCGTGATAGGTGGTTGGTGGCTGTACAACTGCTGTTTTGTAGGATGTTACCTTCAGGACATGTTTAGTACAGCTCGCAGCATTATTGTGTAATTGCCGTAAAGCTTTTTCTCCATACGCTTAGTCAACGTGGGGCATTTATATAGCAGAATTGATACGACCGCTGCTTGGAAAAACTGCATTTTAATTTATCAGACAGATCTGACTTCCATATTACCGATAATCTATCGATAACTGTCGATGCCTTTGCTAGTCACGTGTTGATGGTGATTGTGCCTAAAATGGAGGAATTGTTGAAAAGTCCGCTTCGCAAATTTTTACTAGAGAAATTGTGTAAACACTGGGCGTCAAGGTTCAGCTCTCCGTGTTTGTGTGTTAGATATACGTTCATTTTGAAAAGGGCGTATGTATTTGGTGAGATTTTTTTATTCTTCAGATATGAAAAATTTCCGTCCCAACTTCAGATTTCATTAGGTATTGGAAGAATTTGAAACTTGAAGAGTCAGCGTAATTTCTAAAGTAAATTAAGATTTACTGAATTTATTTAAGGTGTAAGTAAGTATATGTATATTGTTACGTGGTGTTTGTTTTATGATTATATAGACTCATTTTTACGTAAACACAGTCGTTTGTAAATACTTTCATATGCATAAAAGCTATGAGCAGATATATACATTTTTTTAATCGTATGTGTGCATGTATAAACGTTTTGCCTTATTTTTATAATGGTTAGAGTGTTCGCCAAAGGCCCGGGAGACCTGAGTTCTATCCCAGGTTGAGTCGTTCCAAAGACTCAAAAAATGGTACTTGATGCTACCTTGCTTAACACTCAGCATTATATGGTAAGGATCTAGGGTAAAGTGGAGCAATCCAGGGAGAGGAGTTGGGCCCTCCCCTACACCTTGGTATGGTAGCTATCGAAAAGGGAGCCTTCGGGTCACCCTCGACTACGGTTGCCAACTTCACATTATCTCTGCGCCTATCTTGATAAGTGCACCTACTTTTCAAACGTTTTATACCGATTCTAATAATTTAATTTTAAGGAATTACCCGAAAGATTATCTGAAATAATCCAAATATTTGAAGACAAACAAGAAAGGACTTCATCTTATTGAACGTATTGTTTGCAGGATACAAAATAGGCTGATTGTATCCCTTACGGAGGGGTAAGATCCCCGCTCAAAAATGTCTGGGCGGGGGGGTCCTGGGTATGTTAAAAATGACTATGATAATGAGATTTCAATTCTAGAGATCTTCGCAGTATCAAGGATCCCTTTCTAACTATTATTCGCAGATCCACACTGATCCTTCTTATTCCAAAGGATTGCGCCCCAAAATTTTAAAAAGTGACAATCATGAACTACCCAAAACAGACTCTTAAACAACTACATAAGCAAATATGAGCGTACAATAATTGCGATTCTTTAATTTCTCGGCAAAAACTAATCCTAGATGGGTTTGATGAGCCGTTAAAATCATTTTCATGTGTAAACATTTATTTTTGCCGTTAAAATCATTTTCATGTGTAAACATTTATTTTTGTGAAAAATTAAAGAGGGAATTTGATATTGATGGATTTAGTTATATAAACATTAAAACTCAAAAACAATCATTTTATTTATATTATTACAAGTCAAAATAAAAGCCATGTGACGTCCGGAGGTTACAGCGGCTAAAACGTTTGAATATAAGAACTGACGTGTAAATTATGTAAATAACTTTATTTTGGAGATTTTTATGTTAGTCGAGAGTAAAGTCGTTTTTATCAGTTTTTATTACCTTCACGATTCAGTTATGAAGTAAGACATTATTAGTAGTATTATAATTATAACGATTAGTAGTATTATTTGTAGTAACATCAACAACGCCTTAAAACTCTTCTTGTTCCGATTTCCCTTCCAACTTGTAATTTTCTTGTTTAGATTTGTTGATTTTACTTAACTGCTGACGTTCCTATGAAGAGACTTCTCTAATAATCACGCAATTAATGAAGCTTGCCTGCAATGCTACCTAATTTCAGGAAATGAAATAAACATAAGTACGCCTACCTACCAAACGACTTACACTCACCGACGTGAAGTCGAAAGTACTTTATCATTTAGGCTTAAAAATACCACACACTAAGAACACTATTTGCAAAAATGTGCAACCATAAATACATCACACACACACACACACACACACACACACACACACACACACACACACACACACACACATATATATATAATGAAGTAAAAAGGCAAAAAATAAATGGTTGCAAAACCTAGTTTAGATTTAGATCCTAGTAAAGATCAAACGATTTTAGAACCGGTCTGCAAAAATAACACGGTTATAATTATACGTGCGTGAATGTATAAATGTATGCATTAAAAAATGCACCAATATGGAACCTTTTAGAAATGTAATTTTCTCCTCAAGCAAAGATGCCTGGACTTCATTAAATCTAACGGAATATTTTACAACTACATCTATCATTAGTTGCAAGAATTAAAAATCTCCAAAATCTACAGCAACGAAGAAACATAATTTGATAATATACTTACTATATATAAAAATAATAGTGAGGTGCCCGTGGTGTAATGAGTATCGTCGTAGGAAATGGACACGGTGACACCAGTTCAAATCCTGGACGAGACTGGTTGCATTTCACTTAGCATTAATACCCTTGGGAAAGGTATGAATCCAATTATTCTCCCTCCAGCTATGGGTAAATAGTAGGGCAGACGAGGTTCTTCAGCCTTGATGAGGCAACTTGTCTAGGAGAATGAAAACTCTGAATTCAAACCAGTTAAACTCCGCTAAAAATAAAAATTGACCTTGTGTCATATCCTGTCCGAGCGGAGGGGTTGGGTAAATATGAATATATTTACTATATAGAATTCTGCGTGTACTCATTTTCGAACTGCAATTCATTGTTTTGGTCATAGTAATAAGACGAGATTCCGAAGAAATAATAACCTATATAATTTTAATTATATAATAATCCACTACAAATAATAAATTCCAAATATCTTTTGTTTAGAAGAACTTTCTTATATCAAACTTAAATGGACTTATTTGGATTTTGTGTGGTTTGGTTTTATGGCACATCAACCATTACAGGCTATTTAATGCCAAATCTTTTTTTTATACATACTAAGTTTTATTTCAAACGATTAAGTTTAGTATAAGTATAGTTTATGTTCACACAGTTAAATGTAAAAGCAGTTCTATCTTAAACAATTCAGTTTAGTATAATTACACTGTTTAGTTTTATTTAACCCATAGATATGAACCTATTATGTGCTACCACTTCGGGTTAGAGTGGATCTGGGAGCAATGGCAATAAAGGAGTACTCGGCGTTTCTCAAAGTTACATCATTGCTGAAGACTCACCATCAGCTTGTTTAGTCCTAAACAAGATACTCGTTGGTGGGGGCACCCCTCAGCAGAGGTGCAGTCGGTGTATTCTACATCCCGAGTTGACTGGGTCAAGGGAACTAATTTATTACTAATATAGTGAGTTTGATACAATGTAAAGTTGATTTAGAATGCTCTGAATGTATCTCCCGCAGAGAGGTAAACCATCACAAAAAAGAGTGTCCTAGGTATGAAATATAATTACGTCTGATGATGTGTTTCCAGATCGGGAACTTTTGTTTGAGTTAGTCATATCTTCATTGTCCTTACTCCCAGGTTTCCTGTTTTGTGAGTTCCTGTTCGGGTGTCAATCTATGAGTCAGATTTTTTTTCTAATTATTAGGGCAGTGGGGTGGGGGAAAACACTAAGAAACTACACAAATTTAAATGCAAACGTTCAATGAACGCGATCCCAAAACCCTGAGCATAACATTTCACTAGATGGGTTGATGTGCCGTCAAAATCAATCAGGTTCAAAGTTGAAGGAATATAAAGATATTGCTTGATCTTTTTATGACAAGTTATCCGACGTTTAACGGGAAATAAGCCAAGAAATTATATATATATATATAGTTTTCACGGCATAGAGGCTGACATACTGGGCAGCAACATCATAGTAAGCAAGTTCAAACTTCAGTCGTGCTATTATGATCACGTTTGAATTAATACTCCGGGGAAAGTTATCAAGCTTTCCTAAACCTACACCCTTCTATGGATTAAATCGTACCAATACTGTTCTTCAAGGAAGCCTTTGGCATTAAATAACTTTGAAAGGTTAATATATCATCAACAAAAAAAAAGCAGAAAAAAAGAACACTTACATAAATATATCGTGTACAGGGTATGTGATTATTCTCAGCTAAATAAAAGTAACAAATTCATCGCAAAAATCAGAAAGTTGACTGCAGTAATCGAAAGAAACACCTATGTAAAACCATGAATAATTCATAAATAATTGTATTCAGTATATTATTTTTCGAGAACAACAGATGGAAAAGAACATATAACAGGAGTAATTCTGATTATTCTATGATGAAATATAAAAAGTGACTTAACTATGCATTTGTTGATTGAAGAATAAATTGAATTAAAAAAAAATGCGCTGTTTGATATTTCATTTATTGCCCCCTGAACTGTTGGTTAATTGATCGTATGAACAATACTTAATTATTCGGAAATAATTTTTTTCTGGTATTTTCAAATATCTGTTAATCAAATTATAATAATTTTTTTTTCAAACCATACCTAATTCACGTATTTACAAGTTTTTACTTGCACCTTCAAGAGATAAAATTTAAACCGGGGGGGGGGGGGGTGTCCTCGAGGTGTAATGGCTAAAGCGATGGACTGCGAAATCGTAGTAAGCGAGTTCGTACTCCAGTCGCGCTATTACGTTCATTTTCGGGAAAATACCCTTGGGAAAGGTATGAGCCTCCTTATCCTCCCAGCTATGGGTTAAATAGTACCATTACTGTTCTTCAAGGAGAAAGGCTTTGGCATTAAATAACTTACAAAGGTTGATATGCCAGTAAAGAAAGAAACCAAACTAAACCTAAAATTTAAACCATTTTATTATAAAACTTGCCTAATATTTTGGTTTATCCAAGCAGAATATTTCACTTTACTCTAAAAGAAATTTCACACAACTTCAAATTTTTTAATAATTCATTTATTTACTTCATTGAATAATATTTCTAAAAATACTTTTAAAAAAGCTAATGATCAAATCAAACCTCAATTCTACCTTAATTAGCTGGGATATCCATTGGTTTTTCTCCTGACCAAAAAAACAAAACAAAACAAAACAAAAAACCATACATCTTGGGAGAAAAATTAACAGTTCATAAAATAAAATACATTTTCTTTTACTTTACATTCAATCTCTCTCTCTCTCTCTCTATATATATATATATATATATATATATATATATATATATATATACACACTCATTTGGGCCGATATATATGATTCTAGGAAGAGAAATAGACTTTGCATATATAAAAATAAATCAAAATTAGATTTCGTTTTCAAAAAAGTAAGCATCTTCTGATAATGTATCGATACACGTTCTTGTATTACATGGAATAAAAACTTTATACACACTTTTATATGCGCAGCTGCTGTCTTTTTCTCTGGGTCCTACGTAAAATTGTGTCGCGAAAACAACCACTTCTTTCCGCCTCAAACAACTTTCTAGTAGCCTGGTATATATTGTGACAATGTAGACATTTCCCCTTTTTTTGTTGTTAACTATCTTGCAAATTTTGTTTTAAAATCACTAATTTTAAAAAAGATTTAGTTATTAGAAAACATAAGATCTGTTTTCTTTTTGTTTTACTACGCGTGTGTTATGTTGATTTATAACCATCATCAGCTGTAATAGTGTCGCTAAGAAACTTGATCAACGTTAGCCTTACGGTAAATCGAGTCCCTTACCATGAAGATTTAATTTTTCTCGCAATAATATACTGAGGGAAATTTAATAAATGAGGTTGATTTTTTTTTTTTTTTTTTTTTTTTTTTTTTAGGTTGGGATTCATAAAAGTAAAGGTTGGATTAGTTGATTGCGAAAAGTGTTTTAATCTCACAAAAATATTTTTGAGGCAATTCAAAATAGGGATCAATCAGTGCTTACACTTTGAACAGAGGTCTGTCATCAAATATTTGATGACTGAGAGGTGTAAACTAGGTGAAATTTACAGGGGTGTTTTGCGTATGGAAGAGAAAAAAATGTTTACAAATGGGATAAGTATGGGTGTGCTACTAGGAACCTGAGTTGGAAAGACAGTCCATGGAATGAAAATACCCAGAATCTCTGATAACGCAAATGTTCCGGCCATGGCAATCAATTCAAAAAGGTTACGTTTAAGTCTTCTGGGGCAAGAAAGGACCAATCGATTTTGATTTCCTTGAAAAAGATAGGATTGTAAAGAGTGCTTTCTATTCCCAACATCTCATGCAAAATTCACCTTATTTATTGAATGACCGTCGTATTTGGCTAGGAATGATTAACGTAAGCCTTATTGAATCGTAACCCCGCAACCTAAAATTGATTTTTTTTCTCAAAAAACTATTCAAGTGTCATTGAATAAACAAGGGATTACAATTTTTTTTTTTTTTTAGTTCGCTAAACTGAATTTTTAAGTTTCATATTCAATATTTCTATTCTAAGTCTATATTTCATTATTTTCCTCAGGTAAGCGCTAAGTTTGATTTGTATGTCAGTTGTATAAGCCTATCAAAATAAATATTAGGTATGCCAAGTTATATCATAGATGACATGAGTTTGATCCTCACCGTGTGACAGATGCCTGTTATACAAACCTATTCATATTCTGTATTTGTGCAGCACAAGAAAATGTTAGTTTTTCTCATCCCTGTGTTTAAAATGCAAAGAAGTTTTTCAGGCTTTGGGAGGTTTAAGACAATCAGATATATGAAAATTTTACGCTAGTATAAAATATGAGAGCAAAAGGATTTATCTATTTATTCATTTTGTATTGGTAACAAGAACTGTATATATTGAAGAGATTCTTTGTTTATTTTAAGATTGTTTATAACAGTTTATACATGAATACTAAACTACTTTAAGTAATGAACAAACCCTAATTTTTCTAACTATGAGTATTTTAAGCAAATTGCTTCTAATATACGATGGTCAGCTTCGACGTGTTCAAAAATATATCTAGTATTAACCAAACCCTTCTTTTGGAGGTGAAAAATTAGTCTAAAAGGATTAATTTATTCGTGTGTACCGCTGATGTTCGTTTCGAAGCGCCAAAAATGTTATCTCAAAAAGATTTTCTTTGCTTATAAATCTAGATACCGTTTTTCTAAGACTATAGAATCATTTTAGATGCATATATGCATTATCATTTAAATTTTTGAAAGGACTTTAATTATTTTTGCAGTTGTCTATGTGTCTGTGGGGGGAATATACATTTCTCAAACGTTTATATAAATCATTTGTGTGGCGTTATACTTTTTTTTTTAAAGTGGTAGACGGAGTTCACTAAAAAGTGGCCCATGTTGAATATCTTGCCCTGTTCTGACGGAAAAACATGGCTAATCTGTGATAGAAAAAAAGAATAGACATTATCTAATTCAAAAAACATGAAAAGAAGGAAAGCAGGGAGGGACGACAGCGTCCTTTATTTTTCGTTTTTTTTTTTCTTTTGTAATGGTTTGCGTTCCATCACGTCCCATCGCTCTAAATACGGATCTTTTTTTACTGCTTTGATCTTACTCACATTGCGAACAACCAACTTGGATAGAAATATATACAAACAAACACACACACTCATCACATGAAAATAAATTATATAATCAATACATATTTATATGCATATATATGGATTATCATGTATTTTGTGCATACATGTATTGTACTATTTTCAAGTATGCTGAGTTAATACATTATTTTTTCATGTATATGTGGGTAAATATATATTTAGAGAGAGAATACTCCGAAGTGGCGGTGTTTTCTTTTTTTGGGGGGGTGACGTGAGTGAGAGTACGTTAGTCTAGTACAACAATTTATCATAGCGTTTACAGAAGTGAGTTGATTCATGCCTTTAGTATGCATTTTATGATTTACTAAGCAAATTTTATTTTTTGCACACAAGACGTAGGATACTTGCTATCACTGAGTGGCCACTCAATTTAGTGCTAATTCGGCTAATTGCTGCTTAACTTTAGTGTCTTTGGGCGGTCGGTAATTTCAGCGTTTCTCAAAAAATATAAGATTCTTTTCGTATACTCACCAAAACAAGAAATTGGGCGCATTCTGTCTTTTCTCTCTCAAAAACTTTATACAAAAAAATGTTCATGCACATTTCTGAAAAAAATTACTATTGTAATTAGTGACTTTATGGGAAATAATGTCATTTTACTTAACTGTAGGTACTGAAAAGCTGCATATCCTTAACAACTTTCCCTCTCATATGTTTGTGTTTTGCAATTTTGATAGGCGCCAATGATATATTCAATATTATTATTTAAGGTTATTCATGTATCGCTTTCATCAACTTTTCTTTTTCTCACATACACACAAATATATATATATATATATATATATATATGTGTGTGTGTTGCAGGGAGCCATTGACATGACAATTGTTTTTTTTATTTTATTTTTTGTAAAAAGTAAAGTATGAAATTGAAGAAAAAATATTACGATTTTAAAAGTGACATGAAAAGAAAATGAAATAATACAAACCAGAAAAGGATGCCGGGTTGAGAGCTTGTTTTTTTGTTTTGTTTTATTGGGTTTTTTTTCTGTTTTTAAGCAAGATGAATTAAAAATATAAATATACTTATAAAAATAAGTACAAAAATAAACCCCCTCCCCACCCAAAAAAGAAAGTGAAAACTTAAAAGAAAAAAGCAAGTACATATAATATCAGAACGTAAAAAAGTCATAAAATAGTAGAAGGAAGAAAAAGACAGCAAAACAGTTGAAAGAAAGAAAGAAAGAAAAGTTTAGCGCAGTGGACGACCACCCTTTTCTTCGTAGCAGGCCGAGGCCAGGCACCCACATGTAAGCGTCCAATCAGCGTGCTTCGTTCGTTTTGGTGGCAGTCAGCGTTGTCGACGCCCGGGAGTTGTTCACTAGTCTTTACGGCTGCTCAGTCTGCCTTCGCCAATAGAGAGTCAAGAATTCAAATGGCAACAACGTTTCTCGCTTCTAGCCGTTGTTACTGTTTAGCAGAGCAACGCTGGAACTGTTTCTGCATTCATTCTTCTTCGATGGTCTTCTTCGGGCACACTAATGGATTCCGGTACGTGACATTCTATACCATTATGCCTTTTGGCTTTTCTTTTTTTATATATGTTTATGGAGTTTTATATACTTTTATACAATTACAAACACACACACACACACACACACACACTATATATATATATATATATATATATATATATATATATTCATTCGCGTTCGATACTTACATAAGCAAAAGAAGAAAAAAAAAGCTATTTGCCAACAATTTTAATATCCATTGCAAAGATATAAAAAAAAATGTACGTCTTTTTACAAAAGAAACATGCATACATCTATGATTTTATCTCTGTGTGTGTGTGTATATATATATATATATATATATATATATATAATGACGAAGAAAGCTACATATGAATATGATGACATTATTTCTCCAAGGTAAACCGTAAATTTGTTGAATTATGTATTTTACATAGAATAAAGACATAAATCTATGAAAACAATTTTCATTACATACTCTGGAGGTCATATTTAGTAATATAACTAACACACATACTTAGTTTTAAAGTTTATTTCTAATGATTTTTTTATGTATGCACAGTACTTTTAAAGTGTGTATATATAATATATAAAGTTTGTGTCACGACACATAAAAGTAGTAAAAAAACATCTTACAAACTTCTATTCATTTTTATTATTCAAGTGAAACTGCATTCATTTATGAATATCATTTATTTGAGCATAAGTGTGTGTGGCGCCAATAAATGTAAGAATTATAGATCTATAATCAGAATTAAATCTATCAATGTTTTTATCAATATTTTTTTATTATGGTAATGAACAGTTAAACTAAATATTCTATGTTGCTTACGCAACACGCACACACGCGCACACGATCCTTAGTTGTGGACCCTATGGATATGAATTAACATCAAGGAAAACTCAAGCTTTCACTATTGATAAACATAAGATATATTTTTAATATATTTAATTAGTAAACGTACGAACGAATTCAGTTTCTTTTGACTTACACTCAATCATAGAAAAGGGCTAATTACTTAAAGATACACGCAGCTCTTTTGATCTTTCTGTTTTCCGCTGTTTTGTTTATGTGGTCAACAATGCTTGAGGTTTTTTTGATTTTTGGTCATTTCGCATCTTTAAAATCGCTTAAGACATTTTATTCTAATTTTTTTATAACATGTTGAAAAACAAAACAAAACAAAAAAACATCAAGTAGCCTTTTGAAAGTATTATCAAATTGTTGGCACGTGTGTACCTCTATATGACGTAAAAACGTGACTGTTCTCATCAAAAAAGAATATGAATAATATCTTTTTGCTTTTTATTCATCTCCCAAAATAACTAAATTTGTGTACGAATATTTATTTTGAATATCAGTCTTACATCGTCGTTTATCTAAAAGCCTTTCATGCAAATCTTTCATGTATAATGTTATATACACACATAATTCCAGTTTCTTTCCGTGATTTTTCCCTGCTTGGTTTTAAAAGTAACATTTCTTGTTTTAAGAGATTCCTTGTTTTAACATGCTTTTAGAATTACGTAAGAGTTTCTTAAGATTTTTTTTACATTTTCATATTTAAAAAAAATTATCAAAACTTTATTACAAAGCAAAATATAAATTAATAGATGTTTCGTTGTAATCTTTCGCTTAGATTTCAAGTTATTCCTTTTTAATATTTAAAACAAACATAGAAGAGGGAGACACATGGATAGAAGCAAATGTCTGCATTTTCGAATCCACACGCACTGAAGAGTTTTTCAACATTTGAATGCATGCATTATCTAAATTTTCCGAGATTAGATATTCATAGGTGTGTGTGTGTAATATATATAATATATATATAGTAAAATTATTTAATGTAAGTATGCGAATTTATTAAAAGTATTTATAAGATTATTTTATGATATACTACAATCATTTACTTGTTAAATATTCATCCAATAATTTTTTATTATGATGAGACAAGTTTTAGGAGCAAGCTAGTGGGAAGAGAATTTTTTTCGGATTCACGTCCGCCGAAATGTCACTGTGATATTTTCTGCTAAGAAAGAACGTAAAATTAAAGTTTTAAAAATTCATATTTTAAGAAAATATTAAAATTTGTTTATGCAACATTAAATAATGTAGATTTCATCACTACATTTACTATGTATAAAGTAGGTCACATGACTCATTTCTCTGAAAAAATTCATTTTAAATTAAATAGAAATGAATGTATGTAAATAAGTTTTTTCAAAAATTTCGAAGATTGTTCTTATCTATTGTTTTCATTCTTCCTCTTTGTTTAATGTATCGAGCGAAGAGGGAGAAGGGAAATAATTTTTCAAAATAATTGATAAAACTAATATCCCTATCTTTTGTGAATGAAAAAAAAGTGATCACTGTTGTTCAAAACTGATAATCAATAAAGATCTATATATATTAGTGTGGAGACAGTAACACACTTAGAGGTTTTGTTATAATTGAAAAGGAAAGATTTTAAATCATAAAATGCTTTCTGATTGCACATGCAAATGTTTACGCGAAAGTTATATATCAGTGAAAAAAATCAAAACATTGTTGAAAAAGACATAATAATCTTTTTAATATGCGTAATCATTTTTTTATTTTCATTTTTCTGTATTATTCTAGGACCTTAACTTTTTTGAAAAATGCGTACAAAAATATTTAGTGATATGAATATATTCCATTTAATTATGTTTTGATATTGTTAAGCACTGTGTGCGTATATATATATATATATATATATATATATATATATATATATATATATATATATAGTGTGTGTGTTCACGCTCATGTGTATGAATTTAAATAAGTACTACCGTTTTTCTAAATTTATCCTTTTAGTGTGTGTGTATATATATATATATGTATATATATATATATATATATATATATATATATATATATATATATATATATATATAACACTAAAGTAAACCACATTAATAATATATTACTAATTGGCAAACACATTGAATTGTATATAATCGTATGTTTACATACATATCCCTTTTGTGTGTGTGTGTGTATATATATATATATATATATATATATTATTATAGTTTATTATTATTATATATATATATATTATTATAGTTATAAATAAAAAATGTCCAGGATCGGTGAAAAAGGGTGTATATATATATATATATATATATATATATATATATATATATATACCCTTTTTCACCGATCCTGGACATTTTTTATTTATAACTATAATAAACCACATTACTAAAGTCTGTCTGTGTGCGTATATATATATATATATATATATATATATATATATATATATATACATACACACCCTTTTTCACCGATCCTGGACATTTTTTTATTTATAACTATAATAAACCACATTACTAAAGTCTGTCTGTGTGCGCGTATATATATATATATATATATATATATATATATATCGTATACGAAGAAACAGCTACCCAATTTTTAGAATGTATATATCTTCTCTGATTGACGGCGCTATTTTGGTTTTGTGGCCATGCTCGTAAGTTCGCATTCATTTTTACCCCGTTCGTTGCGGTATGTACAGAATGCAGTCATTTAACGAATTATACTTCCAAATATACATATAACAATTTCTTTTTGTATGATATTAGCAGTAGAAAATTGAGCTATTATCAGTATGAATACATATATAAATAATATTTGCATAAAATACGAAATATAGCTTACACAGAAATCAATAATTCACAAACGGACTTGATGCAGAATCAAAATTCTATTCACATCGAAAAAGAAAATCCCAAAGTTAATACCAACACACACACACACACACAAAGGGTAACCGACTTGTTCCTGAAACGAGTCTCTTTGTAATAGAATTTCTATGATGAATATTTTGCAAGTAGATTATAATTGTATGCCATAAAATAATCTTGTAATAAATATCTTTAATAAATTCACATCCACACACATAATTTTATAATAAATACACACGCGCGTTTTTATATATATATATATATATATATATATATATATATATATATATAATTTTTAAACTGTTTGAATACTTAAGATTCTACCATTTATCTGAAGTCTAAACATTTTTCTTTGTTTTTTTGTGGGGGGGGGTAATCTCTACATTTACTTCGGTTTGACACTAGTCATCTCATGTGGAAAGCCTTTTAAGGATTGAACTTTTATTATATCTTTGACTAAGTATCTATATCTTGCATGATGTCTATACTTTAATTAAACAGTAAAAAAGAGAGATTAACTTTCAAAACCCAAAATATGTGGAATTTGAAAACGTGTGATAGAACAAATTTAACCCTCAATGACAGTAGTTTTTTACTTCCGCAAAACAATTCCTTCACACCTGAGGTCGTGTTCAGAATTCACCCAATTGACTCCCTTCTGACGGCTAAGGCCCTTGCAAACCTACTATTTCAAGTATGACGCTAAATTTTACCTGGTTTTAAGGCTCCAATCCTGAAATTTTTATTTTCATAACTGCAAAGTTCACTTTTATTTAGGATTCTAAAAGATATTACTTTATCTTTGAGTAATATTTGTTCAAAATAATATTTAAAATAACACTGAACAACAATTACACGATGGCTTTTAAAACTTTGGTTTTGTAATTTAGTATGAAGGATTTACCTGTTCAAAATGATTGTGAACAATATAACTTTGTACCGTATAAAATTGTAGATCATAAAAGTCAAGCTGCCTTCGATATAAAATAACCCAATAACGATTGATGCACCTTGAAACTAACTAAAAATATAATTTCTTACATATTATTAGTATTCGATTGGAATACTTGAAACCATCTATGTGAAAACGATCAGTATTCAAATTGTCTGCTGGACATAAGTGTCTGTACAAAGGATTATTATTGAATGGGAATCATTATTTGAGTCTATAATTACAAACAAAAAAGCCTAACTTCTGCATAAAGTAACCCTGCAAGGGTTGACGTGTAATAAAAAAACAATCAAACGAAACCAGAACATTTTTGACGTTATAAAAGGAGATCACTATTAAACGTCTGTTTTGAAAAAAATGTCAGATATGTTTATATCCAGACAACAATTAATTCATTTTTCCCCATATTTTCCATACACAATGTTTAGACTGTGCCGAAATTTGCTTAGGCGTATTTTTAATAAAACATTGCAAAACTTGCTGCTTAATAATCATCTTTTTTTTTTTTTTTTTTTTTTTTTTTTTTTTTAATACTGTTAACAGAATTATTTCATGAATAAACTAACTCTTGCTAACCTGGCCTCAACTTGAGCAAGTTCGAACTCCAGTTGCGCCATTGACGGTAATTTTCGGACTAATACCCTTGGAAAAGGTATGATCCAATTTATACTCCCTATTATGAGTCAAATAGTAACACTGCTGTTTTTCTATGAAGGTGGGTTTAGCTTTAAATAACCCACAAAAGTTGATATAACAAGCCAAACCATCTACCTCAGCTGGGGTATGGGAGTGTAGCGGTGAAGCGAGTTGATAGGAATTGGTGACAAAAACTTTCCGATGAGTTCCTTGTAATCCGTGCCAAAATAAATATGGTTTAAATTTGTTTTTCTATCTATCGATTTCTTATGACTCTATATAAAATAAGAATGAATGTAAATTTCCATGTACTTGTTTAAGTAATCAACGCCATGAAACAAGCTATAGAAAAATTCAATTTAAAATATATTTGTAAGTGTAATTAACGAAGTCACATGTGTATTATCGTTATCGTCTTTGGAAAAGAGTACGGTGACCAGAGTTCAAATCCTGTACGAGGCTGTTGGCATTTCACGTAACGCCAATACTATTGTGAAAGGTATGCATCCAACTATTCTTTCTCCAGTTATGGGTAAACTGTAGGGCACACAGAACTTTTTTAACTTTAGCTTGACAGCTGGTCAAGGATAGGTTAAACTCTGAATTAAAACCTGTTAAACTCCGTTTAAAATGACCTTGTGACACATCCTGCATGTGGATTTGTAAATACATGGGTTTGAGATTATCAGGCATGATTACATTAGTTTGCATATGTTGGGGTATAATTTTACAAGAAGAATTGTAAATTTTACAAATATTACCTTTCAGATTCTAATTTCTCTTAATCTATCACACGCACAATGGTTGCATGATTGCTATAAAAAAATAAAAAAAAATTGTATTATGTGTATTGTTGTAGTAAAATGGACACCACAGCAAGGCAAGTCAGTATACTGCTTCAAGCTATTTGAACTACCTTGCTCGTAACCGCCCTTTAGAAAAACCTCACTCTATCTCTACTCTTCCAGCCAAATCTTGGGTAAATAGTAGAATAGCCAGGGCTCCATAGATTTGATAAGATAAACAGGTATCGAAACAAAAAATTCTTTACTAGTATGGGCTGGCAAAAAATCAGGTGCTGGATTCCAAAAGGCAGTCCGATTTTGTGTATAACTGCTGTCTGACAAATACTTTGATGTCATCGGTATCAAGTTGTATGACACCTTACACTTGAACTAAATCGCTATCATGAAGTAAAGAGGTGCCTGTGGTGTAATAGTTATCGTCGTAGGAAATGAACACGGCGATACGAGTTCAAATCCTGGACGAGACTGATTGCATTTCACATAGCACTAATACCCTTGGGAAAGGTATGAATCCAAATATTCTCCCTCCAGCTATGGATAAATTGTAGGGCAGACAAGGTTTTTCAGCCTTGGTGAGGCAACTAGTCTTGGAGAAGGAAAACTGAATTCAAACCTGTTAAACTCCGCTTAAAAATTGACCTTGTGCCATATCCTGCCCGAGCGGATAGGGTTGGTAAATATGATCATGAAGTAAAGAGACCTGAGCATGGCCAATTACCGGTATCCCATTCAAGGAGTCTATCCCGAGAACCAGGGACACACCTTTTGTCTTACGAGACAAAGGGATGTCAGAAGAAAGTGATATATATATATATTGTGTGTGTGTCTGTCTGGGTGAGTTCGTGGATCATTTTATTTCAATTTTTTTTCTCCTGATATTCTATACACAATGTTCGGACCATGAGCTGAAATTTGCTAAGGTGCATTTTCGATCAAATATTGAAAAAACTGCAACATAGTCATGAACTTTATTTTACTGCAAGCAATATAGTTATTTTACAAATAAAATGATTCCACCGAAGCTGGCCTCGAAGTAGATAACTTCGAACTCTAGTTGTGCTATTACTTTCAATATGATAATGATAATATAATGTGGATGGATCATTTACTCAGCAGCAAGAAATCTAAATATTTTTATTTGAATTTTTTACTATTAACATTATACTTATTCCCATAACGCATAGATAAGGATTTTTTTTTTTTTTTTGGAAAAATACGTACTGCGGAAACAATTCTTTTTTTTTTTTTTTTTCGCTCATCAGGCTCAGACATTATTGATATATCGGATTATATATATATATCTCAAGTCCGTTTTAATAACTAAGAATTTTACTTACGATGTTTACAATTGGGAGAACTGTTCACAGTCGCACCTTTTACAAGGAAATCAATGATTAGTCCTCTCATGTCTCAGAACACTGACAAGGCCTTCTACACTGACTGCTGTGACCAAAAATTTTTGTTGCGAAACATTCAGTGTTTCTACTCCATGGAATGTCTTTTTGACTCGAGTTTGTAATGATAAACTCATGTTTAAACTATTTATAAACAGTTTATAAAACTAATCCATGCTTCTCCATACACACTACAGGTTTGCTCGGTCTCCAAAAATTTGATGGTCCCCTGTTAAAGCTTGAAGTCCGCTGACTCAAAAATATTTTTGTGATATCAAAATAACGTTAGTTATAAACCAAAGTTTAATATTTGTGATTTTTTTTAATAAATAAAAAAAATTCTATTGAATGACCATCGTATTTTTTCCCTCTAGTGTAGGGGACTGATGTCTTGAAACAGTAGTCAATACTCAGCTCTATTGAGCTAACTATACCCGCTGGAAAGGAGAAAGACCTCCAAAAAGGGGTATTTTCGGTATGACACAAAACTGAACCTGGTGGTAGGACCCTGTTTCCTGGGATCTAGAGAGTGTGGAATAACACTTTACCACCATTAGCTCGAAGTGCACTTTGGCCCAGTGTGGCAGTGCCTGTTAATTTCTCATCTATGGGTAAAATATGTTTGAAAATTATTACTAGAAAATTAATATTGGATAGAAATACTTGATATCATATAAAGTAAAGTTGGCGACCGTAGTCGAGGGCGACCAGAAGGCTCCATTTTCAATCACTACTACACCGTGGTGTTGGGAAGGGCGCTACTGCTTTCCCTGGATTGCTCCACTTTACCCTTGATACATACCTTATATTGCTGAGTTTTAAGCAAGGAGGCATCAAGTACCATTTTTGAAGTCTTTGGTATGACGCGACCTGGGATTGAACCCAGGTCTCGCGGACCATTGGCGAACACTCTACCCATTAGGCAAATATATAACTGTGAGCAAATTACTTGTATAAAGAATATGTACTTGGAGTTAGAATTGTTTATTAAGGATTATAACCGATACTTGAAATCATTTACCTTTGAGCAAACAAAGGATAATTATCAAATAGAAACATTAACTTGAAACTCGAAAATAATACTTGATATAATATCTGTAAGCAAGAGAATTTTAAACAATTACACAAATATATAAAAATCACAATGAATACGGTTCTCTAACATTTTCGCGTAAAATATCCTCTGATCTTGCCCTTCAAACTAATCAATTAAATTTAAATGTTAGTTGATTTCGATCTGAACTTTCCCTGCCTAATGTTAAAGCTCTTTCTCCATTATGATAAAGGAATAGACAAGAAATAGAATTGTTAAAAAAATGTGACGTAAATTAAATGTCTTCTTTGATTAGGCTAAGACTATATTGATGAATGTTTATTTTTGATACGCTTTTACGTTTTTCTCTTTTTGTTTAAGAGTAATATCGGTATATATTTTTCTCTCTTGGATACTTGACTGGAGCCTTTAAAAATTATCGTGCACACTCAGTCCCATTGATTAGCAACTGAAATGTCTCCGATATAACATCGAAGAAATATAGTAATACTTCCCTCTTACGTATTGAATTATTCACATTTTGCTCTAGATCTTTTTTTTATTTCATCGCAACGTTTCGATCACTGTATTCTTCGAGCTTCGTGTCAATCTCTTATTTTGGAATGACGATAGAATGGGTTTCCTCTCTCATAAATGTCAGACATAGCAGGTATTTTAGAAAGGCTGAAGCTTTAAGCGGTCTACATGGGATTAAAAAAAATAGTATGATAGAATAGTTCATCTCTAAGTGTTCATGCAATAAATATTAAGGCATTTAGTTTCGCTTTATTCTATTTTATTTTTTTACACCTGTCGTTTTACTTTTGCTAATTATTTTCTTTTTGCTTTCCTTTATTTCATTTCTTTCAGTTCTATTTTTTTTTTTTTTACATATTATTAAGGCGCCAAACCACATTAGCAACTTCAGTGAAGCAGTACCTATCTTTTCTAATTTGGCGCCTTTCTTGAGGCAATGCTTTGCAAGCTTGTCTCGGGAGGTTGTATATATCTATCTGCCCCCAACTGAGAGAGGACGTGACAGCTGATTAGTTTTATATAGGAGCCCACACGCGTACAAAAGGACAAATTGTTCACTTCCAGGAACTAATCCAAAAAGGTGTCAGACTACTATGACCCCTCTCTAATTTATGCAATGGGGAGATGCTCCGTAGGATTCGGAATTTTCAGGAGAGAACTCGTTTTTTTCCCCTGGGAAGAACTTTTTGTTGTCTCACCCAGTGACAAGAACATGACTAAATCCAAGAAGACTGTGAAGCATATTAAATCTCCTTAGTAGGAAATTCCCTTTTTCCCGGTACCTCACTATAATGGATTTGTTACTAAGGTAACTTTGACTCACGCTCATGTCTCAACTAAATCACTCGCTACGGTCAGATATCCGCAGTTAAACAGCGAGGATCTAAGATGAGGTGACCACTTAAAAAGAACAGGTACTGTAAGAAACAATAAGGTATGCGTACCAAGAAAATTTGTACTGATTGATTGATTTCAATAGCATGTCAACCAGTTGGAATTATTTCATACAAGTATTTAAGGAATTGTGTTCATTTTACGTTTATATTTACATTTTTTGTATAGTTATATATCATCCAGAATTCCATATTATACAAATAATTTGCTGAGCTGTATGATTTCAAGTATACTTATCTCATACTTATATTTCATATACAATTATGGTTTAAAGTATATATTTCTGATAATTTATTTGAACATAGTTATAGTGATTTGAGCATCTAATAAATAAACGATAATAGCTTCAAATAACTATTTCTGATATAAAATAATTTTGTTATATAGTATGAAGTATTCTATCTAAAATGAATAATTCTACTCAGAGATAGGAACCTTATAGATGCTACTGTTTTTGCTTGGTTTCTTTCATTGCTTATCAATGTTGTTGGGGTATTTAATACCAGAGCTATCCTTGTAGAACAGCAATGATATTATTTACCCCTTAGCCAGGAAAATGAGGAGGATCATATCTTTGCCAAATGTGTAAGTCTGGAAATGAACGTAATAGCGTAACTGGAGATGGAACTCGCTTACTTCGAAGCCACAGTCCTGCACTTTAGCCATAACTTCATGGAGACTTCCCCAGTAAGTCGTGGTGGACATCGAAGTAATGATTGTAAAGTAAATTTTAAATAGATACATTACGTTACACGAGAAGTGAGCTTAGCGGTATCTTAAGAAATAAAATCGGTAGCCAGAGTTCAAATCCTGAACGAGACGGTATTTCTTTTTACTAGAGTACCCTTGGGAAAAGTATGAGTCTATTGTTTCTTCCCTGCAATGACTAAATAATAGGACAGACTGGGTTATTTAAGCCTTGGTTAGGCAACTAATCGAGAAGACAATCTCTAAATTAAAACCAGCTTAACTTTAAAAAGTGACCTTGTGCAGCTTTCTGCTTCTTATAGAGGGGTTTGTTAAATATATACTTTGGACGAATTATACGATGTTACTCTTCCTGTTGGGGTAAAGTGTTCAACCCTAAATGGTAAGAAAGTGGAAGTCGAGTACGAAAATAAACAAACATAATGTAGCTTTGAAAATAATGTTTTTTTTTCTATTGATGCCGGTTAACAGTAATCGAACCCCGGTAAAATGTTAATGTTTCAAATGATAACTTTCCGAGGGCATACTCTCCACAGTTGAAAGACAGGCTGGCGGCACATTTTTCATATTTTGACTTATAGTATTCTGAGTTTATTTCTGATACAAAGAAATATCTTTCACTTTAGCCTGACTTATTTGTAGTTGTGTGCTCATCTTGTTTGTTATAACAATGAATATGAGGAAGCTAATTCACGATATAAAGTGTAACTTGAGATTGATAAGTATCTGTTATTCAGGATCTCTAATTTATAATCTAACTCCTGAGGAATCTGTCCCTAAGAAAACACCTTCTCATTGTCCCCCAATGAAATTGTTATGAAAATGATGCTTGAGGCGTACCAAAACGGAAATATCGAAGGAGCATAGCCATCTTGCTTACAGTCTCAGGTGAGCATTGTGTTTCCATTTCTTTTAAAAATGTTTTGTTTTTCACTCTTTCTTCTATTGAAGGACAAAAAATATTACCTTTATTAATACATGGAAGTAACTTGGTTATGTGCCCTAAGAAAGTAAAATTTTTATCGCTTAGAATATTCGAATTGTTGTTGTCATTTTCATTGCTATACTCACGACGTTTCAGCTGATACGTCCTTCGGTCTTAAGTTGTTATAAGTTGAATTTGGAAGCCCACGCAAAACTTCAAACTTCAAATGATTGATATTGAATAGAAATGCTTGAAATCATAAATGTGCCAACAATAATCGTTATGTAGGAATGATTACTTGAAACGATAAAATTGTGTATAATATTAGTTATAAAGGTTCAATTGGATGTTGAAATATGGTTGAGTAGACAAAATGAATTAAAATTTTGAATAACCTGTCATCATATTGTCGTGCTGCTAGCACGGATTTCCCAAACTCTCTCTTGCTATTCATCTTTATCATCCATCGCTCCCAGCAGGTTTTCTTGGCTACATCCTGTGTCCGTACATAGTTGTTGTAGAAAAGTTCTTGCTGGTTTTCCAGCACTAACTCGTCCGTGTGAAGGAGTCTATCGGAGAACGTCGCTTATGAGTTCATTCTTACTTCTCCAGCAGTGTCGTGCATGTCTTGTCCGTCGGACTTGGATGTTTTTAGAGATGGGAGGCAGGTGGTCGTATAGCTGCTCCTGCTTAGTGGGATGTGGCTTCCAGAATTTGTTTAATATCGCTCGTAGCATTCTTATGCAATTACCGTCAATTTTTTTCCCTCTATGCGCTTAATCAGCGTCCATGTGGTGCATCCATATAGTAGAATTTATACGATCGCTTCTTGGAAAAAATGCGTTTTATTTCATCGGATAAGTCTTCCACATGACCGATAATCTACTGATAGCTGTCCATTCCTTCACAAGTCACGTATTCATGTTATTTTCTGTAAATGAGACGTTGCTTCAGAGGTAGCTGAACTTGTTCACTAGTTTCAGAGAACCACCATTTAGTGTGAGATGTTACCCCTTTGATTAAAACATCTGTACTTCGTTTTGTCTGCGTTTAAATGGAAGCCTATGCCACCTGTTGCCCGTTCAAGACTATGTAGCTGGGATTTGGCCTTGGCGGGTGTGTTTTCCAGAAGCGCTATGTCATCAGCGTTGTCCGCATCCGAAATAGTTTGTGCGGAGTATCTTCTGCTTCTTGACTTTTCCAATACTGTTAAATAAACCAAATCAGGCAAGAAGATTAGGTACTGACATCGTCATGGGTGATAATTTTTATTATGTATCACTTACATCAGACTTGAAATTAATTTCTTAAATAAAAAATGTTGACAAATAACTGGATCTTGCCAGTGAAAAAAAAAAACAAATTTGCAAAACATAAACGAAACGGCATTAATAAATATGAGATTAATGATGAGTGCAAGATAGACTTGCTGTCACTCATTATCCAGTGGAAATCACCTGATACAACTGGAGTGAAGATCCAATGAGTACAAGGTATGGACAATAATAAATTTGAAGGAGATCCAAATATCACTGACGAGACCTGTCAACTGATGGAAGTTGTTTCCGCAAAATAAATGAAAAAAATATGTAAGTTTGAAAAATGTTGGATTCTTGTCAACGGAGAGGAATAAATTGCAGAAAATGAAGTTGTTTTTAATCGGTGTTCTTTGAATAAACTCAGTCTGGGAGACCAGGATTCAGAGGAAAAACCATCTGGAAAAACAGGAGTAGGGTAATGAACAGGGGAAAATCCTGTTTAATTGAGATTTGCCCCTCAGTCTTCAATGAAAGCTAATATGTGAAAAATTAAGAGCAACTGCTAGCTCTA
This sequence comes from Sepioteuthis lessoniana, assembly GCA_963585895.1. Lineage (NCBI taxonomy): Eukaryota > Metazoa > Mollusca > Cephalopoda > Myopsida > Loliginidae > Sepioteuthis > Sepioteuthis lessoniana. The sequence goes on from CAUZXS010003112.1 coordinate 148,707, forward strand.
TAAACATCTATATAATCTCTCTCTCTTATATATATATATATATATATATATATATATATATATATATATATATATAGTACAGAAATGAGGTGGGGAAACGGCAAATCAGATTTCGTTTTCGCAATGCACTTAAATAGTCTCAATGAATAAAACGAATTTAAATGATTATTTTCTTTGTCGACGTTCGTGCTAAATGTCATGATTGTATTCATTCACTTTCCAATATAAGGGAGATTACTATGAAATATGAATTAGAATCTTTCCGAAATATTACCTTTGAACATTCTTTCAACGGGGACCAAAATCGCACACAGGTCTTCTTGTAAAAGTAGTAATAATAAAAATTATTCGAACAGTTCGAAAAAGCATTGCAAATGGTTTGTAAGAATTAGGAAATACGAGAAAGGATAGAAAGAATCTGCTTGAATATTGAGAAGTGCTGAGCGGACAAACTCATGAGTGACAAACTCCTGTGAGCCCCTTTACATGAACAAACAAAGGCAGGACGACCAGGTAGAACATACACACAACAGCTCAGAGACGATACAAGATGTAGCCTTGAAGACCTACCGGAAACGATGGACAATAGAGAAGGGTGGCGGGAGAGTCCAGGGATATCCGTGCTGATGGCCCATGATGATTTTGACTTTTATATTTTCAGTGTTCCAGAGCAAATTTTTTTTTTTTTTTTTTTTTTTTTTCGAATTGTACTTTTTAATTTATCTACCACTGCAATTTATTTGCTCAAAAGTATTCCTTAATTATTTGTTGGCACACGCATATGATTTAAAATATTTTTATCTAATAATAATTTTTAAGATCTGACTCGTACCAGCGATCTGAAGAGGTATCCGTGGATTAACATTAAAAAAAAAAAACTAGTAAATTAGAGAATAAAGCAATTTTAACTCAACTTAGCAAATTTGTGTTATCTACATTCACAAACAATATAATCTCTATAATTTTTCACGGAAAATTAAAATACTGAGTTTTCAATTTGTCTGCATTTATATTAATTTTTCTCGACGGTTTGTGTTACGCCATTTTAACATTTCTTGGGCTATCTAATACCGAAGTTGTTTTTTTTGTTTTTTTAAGCAATTATTTGATTAAAGGTAGTAACAATTATATTTTGTTAGCTTCAAGTAAATATTTTTAATCTAGTTTCAACCGGCCCATTGGCGTAGTGGGTTTAGAGTTCCTCAATGGTCCGGGGTTCAATCCTAGGCGGTCATGCCAGAGATTCAAAAATTGGTATTTGATGTCTCCGTGATTAACACTCGGCATTACAAGGTATGGATCAAGTGTAAGTGGAGCAATCCATGGAAACGAGTAGAGTCCTCCCCTACACATTGCTAATTAAAAGGGCGCCTTCGAGGCCTTCGACTCCGGTTGGTAAACTTACTTGTTATATGTTTTGTTATTAAATCTTTAACAAATAACTTAGTTATGATTTTAATTATTCTTATCTAATGCTAATAATTTTCCGATTGATATATTTTGTTCATAATTGGACCCTAACGGGAATTACCTCTGTAGGTCAAAACGGGCTCCGGTGTAATGGTAATTAAGTGATATTCTTCGCTACATAAAACTTCGAAAGCAGTAAAGTGTTTCAACCTGGGTACCCATTTTTAGAGGGTATCTTACTCTTCTGGAGGAAATGGAGTAAACACATTCTACACACCGTGGAAAGGGGTTAGTCTAACTAACAGGTGATATGACATAGTTTAATGGCTTCTAAAGGTTGTTTTAAGTGAATTTTCTGAAGGACAATATTCGTGATATCAACAGAGAAAAACTTGTCATTCATTTGATGCAATCATTTATTGACCTCAGAAAGAAAGTGAAGCAAAAAAATAAATAAATAAAATAACGTTAAATACCATGCCTATTCCAAAGACCAGAACAAATTGAAACTCGAGAGTAAAGGCTGTGCCTATAACTGGAGCACTGCGAAAGCATCAAACAAATACGATAGATTTACATCTTAAAGACCAACTTTGACATACGTGTACATGTCTACTGCTTTGTGTCCATGAATAAATGTGAGGGAATGAATTTGCTAAAGATTCGAAAGGATATATAAATGTTTAAAAAAAACAAAAAACTGATGTCCTTTGAGATGTAGAGGATGTTTAAGAAAATTTCGTAATCTAATAGCTCGATCAATTCCCGTTCAAATGATCAAAGATTTCGATCAGATTTGAAGAAAAAACAAAAAAATTCTATGTTTAATGTTTAAACTCCTTTTATTTTCCAATGAATGTCTTTTCTATTCCCCACGAAAGATATTAAACAGAATGTGGAGTTTTTTCTACACTTGCTGTTAAAAAATTCAGATCATTTGAACGAGAATTATTCAAGACATCAGATGAGAAAATTATAACATTTTTTCAGAAACACCCTGTATAAAACGTTTTTATTTTGTCTGCACAATCTACAAAACTGCAGTCTTAGTTGGGTTCTATGTAGGAAGATAATTGTTTTGTTTTTTCTTGTCTATTGATAAGTTCTTAATGTTCGCGAGATTTTTTTTTATTTCTATATATACTTTTTTTATTAAGAGTTACACCCTCATAGATAACACTTAGATATACGAGTGTGTGTTGCATACATTAAAAATTACTTTGCTGTATTTATCTTGATCTGTCAAGTTAAATTCGAGTGATTTTTCTGTTTTATCGCTTTTGTATCCGATTGGATATTTATAATCTACTGTCTTATAAATACTAATAAATACAAATAAATAATTTATTATTCATAAGAAAGATATACAGTGTCAGAAGATAATAATAGATCAGATCTAATCACTGTACACAAAGGAAAGATTTGTTGGAAATTGAATATATCTGTTCCAGTAGAAGACCTGATAAAAATGAAAGGAAATAGAAAACAGAATCATGAAAATCTCTTTGAAGAGAAGTGAAAAATAGTGCAATACGTTGACGACTATTGTCCTCTTTATTACCATGGCTCTTGCAAATATCTTGAACAGCTTGGCAAAGAGGTTGATGAAACTATCTAAAAATCCGATGAACTGAAACCAACCCAAGGAGATCTTTACGAAAAAAAAAGGACATAAGTCAGGAAAGTGATAGTTTTGAACGTACTTCCTCCTCACTTGATCTCTAGAATCCACTGTTTACTTCAGATGAAAAATATTCAGGATCTATTCACATCTATAATCAATTAGGTTATCAATCTGCCGTGATGAGTAATTCCCCTTAATTGCATTCTGAACAGTTTGCCCATCAGCTCTCCGATTAACATGCGACAGATTGAACTAGATATGATGATAACGTAATAAGGGACGATTCCTGATCTGACTTATGCAGCTCATTTTGAATATTTTTTCTTCTCGTAGGCCGATTGCTCTAAATAGGCTAAACTAACAAATCTTTTAGCTTGCATAGCTACTATCCTCTAGCACTGGAAGTCTGAGACGGCCAACAATTATGCATATTGCAGTATCTAGCTACTGGTCGAAGCATCCCTGAAAAGAAATTTCAATGCTTATAGGCCTAGTTACCCTGCTGTTGAAGAGTTAGTCTTAAGTGGAGGTTGCCTGTATTTAGCCCACTCCACTCTGATTGGTAGTTACCCACATTTGATTCGTAACAGTTTATTCAGTTATGTCATTCAGCAGAGCCTTAATCGTTGATAATACTGCCGGTCCCAAAGTCATCTCTCAGTGAAAGTGCTCGATAGAAGTAACCCCATGACCAATCAGATACAGGCTAACAGGTTCTGCATCTTGCTCTAAAAGTTCGGAGCGTTCAGTTCGGAGTTTTTTTCAATTACCAGCATACTTCATATAAAAAGGAGGTGTGCTTAGTGTAACTGTTGTCTTCGTAGAAAAATGGAATCGGCAAAAAGCGGTTCATCCTGGACGAGACTGTTTGCGTTTCATTTTATGCTAATGCTCAAGGAAAGAGCAGAAGTATTTCTCTTCCATAGCTATAAGTTCATAGTAGGAGCAAACTATTTTTTCATTTGCTTCTTTTTTTCTCATTTTTTAAAAATCTTTGGTTAAGAAACAAGTCCAAGGAAAACTTTGAATTCAAGTTAGCTTTATTCCGCTTATAAATTGACCTAGAGTCGCATTATATAAGGTATGGCAATTCGTGTTGGATTAAATTCTTACATTGAATTTAAATGCTGTCTTTGGCGGATATTCCATTCGATCTCCAATCACATCCTATTTGTAGAATTTATATAGTATAAAACTCAAATAAGAGAAAATACTAAAAAAAATTGGAGTCCTGTCTGCAAGACGTAGAATATGATCACTGTTACCCCAATAGAGGATAAAGACATTCGCCTGCTCAAAAATATGACAGTAAATTGCATTTGATGGCTCGGCTCCAGTTCAGGAGATCTAGAGAATGAGTTGTACTTGTTCTTTGCCTTTGCTCTCCGGTCTATTCTGATCCAAAGTGGTAGTATCTGTTAGGGTCCCATCTATAGGTCAACTATATATTAGTTGTCTAAATTTCTGAGACGAAGCTTGTTGATTTTTATCATTAAGGGTTTTCGGACTATTGTCTTCATCTTTGTTATTTCCACAACGTCTGTGTATGATTTTTTTTACCTGTGCTCATATTTAGTTTTTTTTTTTTCTCATCTCGCCGCCTTAATTATCGGTTCCCATATTGTATTCAACTCTATACTTGGTCTACTCAGCAGGTCATTGTAGCCCAACATATATGCTGATTCCTTAAACACCTGAAGAAGGCCGGTGGACATATCGGCCGAAGCGTTGTGGAAATAACAATAAAGATGAAGACAATAGTCCGAAAACCCTTAAGGATAAAAATCAACTATTTATGTTTAAAAACTCGCATTCGACAGGACTGTGTAAAACAAAATCGCTTGAGAAACTACACCAGATTGTAAATTGAGGTGCCCGTGGTGTAGTCGTTATTGTCGTAGGAAATGGACACGGCGACACGAGTTCAAATTCTGGACGAGACCGATAGCATTTCACATAGCACTAATACCCTTGGGGAAGGTATGAATCCAATTATTCTCCCTCCAGCTATGGGTAAATAGTAGGACAGACTAGGTTCTTCAGCCGTGGTTAGGCAACTAGTCTAGGAGAAGGAAAACTTTGAATTCAAACCTGTTAAACTCCGCTTAAAAAAATTGACTTTGTGTCATATCCTGCCCGAGTGGAGGGGTTGGTAAATAGTACCAGATTTTAAATATGAATGTGTAACGATCATGATTCTCTTACCATAAAATAACCTTGTGTTGACTGTCCCAGTCGGCTGGGGATGAAGAATGCACCGAGTTCATCTCTGCAAAGGAGTAAGTCTCCCCCAACGAGTGTCCTGAATTGTCACTAAGCAAACTGATGGTAAGAATTCAGTAATGCTGGAGCTTTGTGGAATGCAGAGTACTCCTTCATTGCTATCCCTTCCAGGTTCACTCTGACCCGGTTTGGTAACACCTAATAGTCTAATGTATGGGTCAAATAAAGCTGTTTGACATTTAAACAGTAGTTAAGTTAAACTGAATTATGTGTAAACAAATGGCTGATGTTTGAGTTGTTGGTGATATATAGCAATACTTGAAAACATTAAACTGTGTGCAAAAAATGATTAATAGGAAATAGAATTATTTTTATATGATAGAAACGATAGATACCATTAAAATGTAAAAAAAAAAACAAAAAAAAAAAAACGAGCACAGGCTCGATTAAAAATGGTATCTACAAAAAGTGTTTAGAAATCACACACACACATATATATACATATGTGTGTGTGTGATTTCTAAACAAAGTCATATAATACATATATATATATATATATATATATATATATATGTGTGTGTGTGTGTTTTAGCATTAAATAACCTACAATGGTTAATACGCCATAAAACCAAACCAAAACCTGGATTGACATGCCATTTAAATCACTCAGCAATTAGGATTTTATTGTAATCTGTGTAAAATAATTAATAAGAGCGATTGCTAACTCCAGCATTTCAGGTTTTACACAATAAATCAATCAATTACTTTTTCCTGGAGATTTTAATTTTCTTGAATTCTTCTCAGTATTTATTTTTGAAATGCGGTTTTTCCAGCATAGCTTTTTTTTTTTTTTCCGCATTTTCTCAACAACTTTGTTTGTTAGGACTATTCCAAGACCGCCAAAATGATAAGCACAACGGTCACATTCATATTCCATTCGTTTATTAAAATCTAGGCATATTACAGATTTCCATTATCTTTGAATTTTCCCCGCTGGTCTTCGGAAACGTCAACATCTACTGACGGACAAATATCCTTTTCCTGAAATTCGATATGATATGAAATGAAACAATCATAGTTCTAGTTTTAGTGCCGATTGCATGTGAAGCTTACATTTATAAGCAATTTTTAAACGCTTCTCATTTTTTGCCCACAGACTGTATATCTACTCTTCCACTCCCCTGCTTCGTTTCATTCTTTTATGCGGTAACAAAACTTAATATTTGTGAAAGAGATGGAAAATTACAATAAAGCACGAAATATAGTAATTTTTGATCCAATATTTTTGGCAAATTTTAACATTCAGTCTGCGTGTTGAACATTGAAAAACTGACCTAAAACTTTCATTCTTCACTGGCCACGTAGGTGTTCCTAACAGAATTGAATTATAATCAATAAGGGACACATTACCACCCACACATATTTACATACATATGCATAAAGGTTGCATCAATAAGTTTGTAGTCTTGCGCGTAATTATTAGTTCATTTTTATTTATTTATTATTAGTATTTTTCTGTTTTGCTCCATCTATGTGAGGAATACTCATCATGGATTTAAAACAAGGATAGATGATAAAAATGCTGTATAAAAGAAACTAGTTTTTCACTGTTAGACATCAATAAGCCTGTAACCTATGTATATATGCTGATATATCTTTAGTCGATATTGTTAAAAGGTTTTCAGAAGTGAAAATGAACTTTTCTATTGATATGCGAAGGTGTGTACTAAGAATGTTTTATTTATTTATTTATTTATTTATTTATAATAATAATAATAATAATAATAATATTTATTATTTATTTATTTATTGCAAATAACGCTTATTTATTTCTCACATAAAATCAAGCTTACACTGAAATACCTTAATTAAACTGGACAGTGTTAGCACGAGTTCCTGTTTGTTGAATAATGTGTGTGTGGGTTATTTGAACAAACGAGTCCTCAATTTGTCCATGCCTAGCTAATTCTCTATCATTCTCTCAATTTGTCTAGTAACTACGCAGCATAGACCCTTTTCGAAATGTAATTTTACAATGTAATCGTACGTATATACCAATCCCTCCACGTGAGAAGGATATGACACAATATTTCTAAGCAGTGTTTGAAAGGTTTAAATTTAGTTTACCTCCTACACCGGTTGCCATACCAAGGTTAAAGAACCCAATCGGCCCTACTATTTACCTATTATTGGATTCATCTTTTCCAATGTTCTTAGCGCTATATGAAATGCCAACATCCTCGTCCAGGATTTGAACTCTGAGTCTATTTCCTACGACGGTAACGATTACACTACGAGCACTTCTCTTTCGCGCGCGCGCGCGCGTGTGTGTGTGTGTGTTAAATTAACTAGATAATCAAATCTCTACTTATTCATGTCAGATGGATTGATATTGAAAAATATGTCGACAGAGAAAGTATAATAGCGAAAGGAGGAGAAAAATTAAAATTCTTCTGAACTGGTTTATTTACATTCTTTCATTTTTTTTTTTTTTTTTTTTTTTAGCAAGGAAACATAACAAAACAATTTTTTAAAATAATTTCATCAGTTCATCTCGAATCCCACCCAGTCACAGATCAGGGTTGAACCTGGTTACACAGGTTTAGTAACATTCGTTTGTTGGAGCCTAGAGCCGGTCAACCAGGATTGGTTGATTCAATGGTCATTGTTTCGCAAAGTTTGTTCACTCGGTAGCCGTTGATGCTTTAATTTAGAGAGATTGGCATGGGGAATAAAGTGTGAGAAAATGCGTGCGAATTAACGAATAAGGCAAAATACTTACCGAGAATAAAGCGAATAAATAATGCTGAAGAACTAGGCAGAAATATCTTTATAAAGAAATGGAAGAATGAAAACGAGAAGAGATAACACATTCTTGATCAAGAAATAGGGGAAAAGATTTGAGACAGATAGTGATCGATTGATTTTAACAAAATGTTAACACATTTAGGATTTTATAACGTGAGGTTAAAGAAGCGCGTCCATCTTTTGTTCCTATTTACATTTTTGAGATCTTTAAGCGTGTTTTGTTTTACTTTTGCGCTCGATCCTATAGAATACGAATAATTTTTAAACCTGTCAATTATACTCGTAAATGGGACCCTAAGAAGTACAACCTCTCCTGGTCAGAGTGGAACTGGGAGGAATGTCAATACCTGTCTCACAAATAGACGCTTTTAAGTGTCATACCCAGTACACACCTTCCATTGGCGGGGAGTGTTATGTTTCTACCCGGGATACATTTAGCCCTGCCGACAATGTAGTATTTTTTTGAGCATCAATAATGACCAATGTAAATAATACCACACTTCTACATAAATAATTCTTATCTATTTCATTTGTATATTTATTGGGTTGGTCAGCTGGTTTGTTTTTTTGTTCTGTTTCAGAGTGGTCACTCTAACATGAATTAAATTGATACCACATTAAACTTAATATTTAGACCAGAGGAGACACGTACTCAAACTTCTGATATCACGGTTGTGAAAGTTGTAAATTATATATATATATATATATATATATATGATATTTTGAAGATAATCGAAAAATTTATTTTGATAATTTAAAGCCTGTTCTGGCATAATTGTATGTACTTTTGATGATTTTGTCCGCAAAAAACTTATGTAGTATGGATAGATTTGTTATTAGGAAAATAAACCTCTGGTCTTGAAATCCAGCCCAAAAAATCCTAACCACCATTTCGGTGGGCCATAAAATACGCTGATTTTTTAAAAATCTTTTTCAACAGAGGGTATCCTCAGTATGACATTTAAATGAATCTGCTGATGAGCTCTAATACAGGAGAGTGTAGAGAATCCCTTTATTGCCATAAATCCCAGGTCATCTAACACAGTATGGTACATGTTAGTTCCATGTGTTGATTAAACAGATTATATGTTGGATAGGAATAATTGACATCATATAATCGTGTTAAAAATCAACTTGAGAAACAGAAAATACGTAATTATAAATGTATACGTACGCAGTTCCCTAACCTGTAGTAGTGACATGAATCCAAAGTGGTTATGGGACCGTTAAAGCCAATCGATCATATCTAAAATTACGAAAGAAATTAATTTATTGTTCAATTGAATTGACTAAAAAAAAAGTATTTTAATATATTTTTTCAACAAGTTGTGGGGTCTGTTTAACTTTTGAACAAGGTTAAAGGTCAAATCATTGAGATATCACATACCTGCTTACACTATGCATTATCAGACGATTCGATTGATTGACTAAAGGGTTTATCTAATGTACCGGAGAAGATAAGTAACACAATTTTAGAAAACTGTTTCCGTTTATTGCGGACTTTTTGTCCTCATCTTGGTAGTTTTCTTTTTGTGTGTGTGTGTGTGTGTGTGTGTTGTTTCTTCTTTCACTATGTTTCGGCCAAATTTCACCTCTGGCCTTCTCAAGGTGATTTACCGCGACCTCGGATAGGAATGCTGAGTCTTGTAACCGTATCCCCAGTAATTACTTCCTTCCATAGTTGTCTATCGCACCACGTTTTTGGCGAAACGTAGTGAAATTTGGCCGAAACGTAGTGAAAGAAGAAACACACACACACACACACACACACAAAAACAAACTACCAAGATGAGGACAAAAAGTCCGCAATAAATAAAAATTAATTCTCAGATTAAGAAGCCTCATCTCAAAATGATTCCAATTAAAGACAAGTACTGTTTCCGTTGTAAGCTCACTTACAAGTCAGTAACTGTTTTTCCAAATAAATAAAAAAAATAGGTCTTTTAATAAATAGGTAAAATAAGAACAGTTCTTTTCAGGAATGATTTTTGACTTATTATCCAGGACATAAAAAATAATCGAAATAGTTATCGACGCCTGAAAATAATAAAATGGGATTAAAAACAAAAATTCATCGAAGTTTTGAAATCTAGTAAAAAAAAAAAAAAAAAAAATTGGAATAAATAAACTGCTCAAGTGTTTAATCTTAAAATAGTTATTGCTCAAGCAAATTAAACTGACAAGCAAGAGATGTCTTCTAAGAATGCCACAGTGGAAGAGATACTTGTGTATGAATTAATGAAATGAAACTAAACAAGGGTGGTTTATTTCTTTAACTGCCTTCCTTAAATCCTAAAGGTGGAATATCTGTGCCATTTAAGAAAAATGCTTTATTATATAAAATCCTCTTGAAATGAACTCCTTAAAGTTTCCATTTTTTGATAAGTCGTACACTCTTTTATTTGATAAGTTTCAGAATTTTCCAAGTTGAATTTACCATATATTACTCAAAGCGAGTTTTTCACACTGCTTTAGCTGAGAATCTTTACCTGGACTTTTCAGGTCTCCTGGACGCTTTTCAGTTTTCTGGTCTACCTCAATAATACATCCATTTTATTTTTTTAAGTCGTTAATAAATCTTTTATGAAAAGATTGTCCATAGAATATAAAAGTTAGCAAGTAAGTTTTGCAGAAAGAAATCGTATTAGTTTTATTATAATTGAAGTTTCATGATTCTGGCAATTTTTCGATATCACTTCAAATTGGATTTTCAAAGAAGTTTCATTTAAAAAAAATAATAACGGGAAGGTTTCATTGGCCATTTAAAGAGATTTTCTTAAAAAGTACCGTTCGCAAGTATAAACTCTTTAAATGAAAATCATTAATATCTAAAGATTTGCTGATTGGAGTTATAAAATCTATTTCTTTCTCAAAACGTTTTTTATGCAAGTTCTTTTGGCAAATATTTTTACAGAATGTAAACATTATTTCAAAACCAAATATCAGTTTTAGTCGGAACTCTGTGAATGGATTTATCCGACTTTCTGCCCTGTCAGATAAGACATGAAGTGATTATATGGTGGGGAGGGGTTGCACACCTTAATCGATATTCATCCATGGCGCTTTAAAAAAATGCTCGATCTTCTCCGACTTCCCCCTTTTCGGACACCTCTCTCGTTTGTATGGGTCATAGCTGTACATAAATTAAGACAAAAATATGAATTAGTTCTCAAGTTTTATTAGAAGTGGTAGTGTGTTAACACAAAAGTGTTCAGTTAGCCTTTTCTTTTTTGGGTGAGGCTTAGAGCTTCTTGAAAGAGCCTCGTGTGTCTTGTTTTTTATACGAATTGAATGTTGTTGTTATAATTTATTATGCTTTTTGCTTAAATGTAGCACAAAGCCATATGAATGAAGCACTCAATAAGATTCGAACTCATTCAGGAAGTTTTGCTTGTCTAGCTTGTTAACCATTACACCATCCGAGGAGTCCACGATGTTGTAAACGGAAGCAAAAATCCCATAGTGCTTTCATGGAGTTTTTGTTTAGTTTCTTAGTTTTATGGTTTGGTTTGGTTTCTTTGTTCAATGGCATATCAACCTTTGTAGGTTATTTAATGCCAAAGCCATTGTCCTAGAAGAACAGTAGTGGTACTTTTTAACCCATAGCTGGGAGGTTAAGGGGGTTCATACCTTTCCCAAGGGTATTTGCCCGAAAGTGAACGTAATAGCGCGACTGCAGTACGAACTCGCATACTACGATTCCGCAGTCCATCGCTTTAACCATTACACCTCGAGGACACCCCCCTTAGTTTTATGGTATATAAACATTTGGGTATAGGATAGTAGAGGTACTATTTAACCCATAGCTGATGGTGGATAAGGAAGTTCATACTTTTCCCAAAGGTATTTGACTGAAAGTGAACGTAATGAGGCGACTGGAGTTTGAACTCGCTTACTATAATGTTGTAATCCTGCACATTAGCCACAGTGCTTCAGGGATTCCACCCATGGATTTCAGGATATCAGTCAATGATTTTCAACTGGATATCTTTCAGTTTACAAATATAACTTTTGAAAGTAATATCTTATGATATTCTCATAAAACAATATTGCAAGAGACCATGTAGAAATACATATTCAATCGAAAGATAAAAAGAAAGAAATTGGTTTTTGGGAGACAGTTTCAACGCCACTTGACATTCTTCGAAATTTGTATTCTTAAAAATCCGGAAATATTATAGATTTTTTTGTTCTCATATGGTTTCAACCAAAACAGTGAATATCTGCACAAAGAGTGAAACTATCTCGTATTCAATGACCTATCCCAGAGCACTTGGTGCAATTCTTAAAAAGGATGTCGCTTCCTTCATTACAATTAAGGCAGCTGAATAATTATTGGGTGATATTGTTTTCCCCACCAAGTAACTGCCTATTCTCTTATTTAACAATGGATGAACAAGTTATAAATTTCAGAACTTATTTACTTTCTATCGAATTTTAGCTTTTCAAAGTTTCCCCAGTTAATCGTAAAACAGTCAGTCTAAATAAAGTTAATAGGCCTCTTATACTGTCTAAATAAGTTGTCCTTTAACATAACGTGATTGCTTTACTATCGATTTGTAGTCGATCAAGTATGATACAATTCATTTTCAAATATACATGAATTTGTAAATTTATGTTTATCTTGTCCTGGTTTGACATCATTCCGTTCAGAATAATCATGTCGTTAAGCGAAGTCGTTGTGGTAAACAAGGATCCTTACATCTGGGTATTATTATTGTTTTTTTGTTTTTGTTTTGTTTTGTTTTTTTATCTTCGCACCATTTAATATTCCTCACAGAATATTTTCATGCTGTACTTCATTAATTTTTTTTCTGTGATTGATTTTAATGGCATATCAACCCACCCGGGGTCATTTGTATTTTTATTTACATTACATACGTACGTATTAACATTTTTGTGTTGTCAATTTATTTGTACGCAGATAGATAATATCACGTTTTCCTGTCTTCTACAAATGATATGCACACAGGAATATTCTAAACCATACAACTTTTTTCATACTAATCCTTTATGCACGATGATGGTTTCACAAAATTATCTTTAATGATTTGTTTTCGATTTTATATGGTTTCAAGAGACTAATAATAATCGTTATTAAACAAATATAGCTTCAAGTCACTATTTTTATGCAAATAATTTACAGTTATATAATATGAAGCATTAATGTGTAATGTTAATAATTTTTAAACTGATATATTTGACCTAAAGATCGAATCCTAGCTAGTACTTCGATTCCGGCTAAGAGTAGTCTTTGGAGTAAAAACAATGAAGAGATATTCCAGACTCCTTGGGTTTCAAGAACCAGGCTCTCACCATCAGATGAAGTTTAGTATTATACCCAGGAAACATTGAATCCTCTTCTATTATTACTGAGGGTAAGTTTCAATGGCTTGAGTGATAGACTGCAGACTTGAAGTAAGCGAGTTCAAACACTCATGCTGTTACATTAACTTTTGAATTAATAACTTGAGTTAATTAACTTTAATTAATCTATTCTTCTTCATGGATGACTTTGGTATAAAATAAAGCCCCAAGATTGATATGGTATTGCAAGAAAGAAATCCTTCGTCACTTTTGTGCTTTCAAACTTTTCTGGATTATTTTACTGGGTTAACTTGGTTCAGTCCCAGGTCGCGTCATATCAAAGACTTTAAAAATTGTACTTGATACCTCCTTGCTTCACACACTGCAATATAAGGTACGTAGCGAGGGTAAAGTGGAGCAATCCAGGGAAAGGAGTAGTGCCCTCTTCAACACTTCGGTGTAGTAGCTATTGAAAAGGGAACCTTCTGGTCACCCTCGACTACGGTTGCTAACTTTACTTATTTACTTATATCATAGTCTATTTTACCATAAACTGAACAATATTTTTAAGCCTTATGTTTATTTTCTTACATTAATTTAATGATATTCTAATGTATCATTTCATCTACTCTATAATACTCTGTATGTAGGTTATAATTTCTCTCACTTGAGTTAAATCTTTATACCATTGATTCAGTAGATACAGCAATTATTGAAAGTTATATAAAAAGAATTAAGTTAAATATAGAAAAGCAATTCGTGTAACACTGTTTATAAACTCATAAGTTCATTGCTTTTCTCTCTGCATTTTTCTCACAAGCATATATATATTTGTGTGTGTGTATGTTCTTTTGATCTCAAATGAAACTATCCTGTAATTTGACTCAACTTTCTAGTGTTGACAAAGGAATATTTACTTTGATCTTTCGACCGACAAGAGCATTGAAAACTTGAAGAAAGGCGAACATTTTTTCTTCTTTTAACAATCCATAATTTCTCAATTACAACTTGATTTTCTTTGAGGATAGATGCTTGTTTGTAGAGTTGGCTATGTACAGAAAACTAAGACGCTTCACAGAGATTCAATTATTAACAAGTTAGCTTAGCGGACCATTAATACAATAGTTTGATTCACACCTGGAGGTTCAAACTTGTGATTTTTTGCTAGACTAATTTACGTTTAATAAATACCTATGTAGATAAGACCTAAACAGCATCAGCCCAGTTAACTGGATCTGTAAAATACAGAGACAGCATTCCATCAAAGAGGTAAAACCCCCACCATCGAGTGTCCTAAATATGAAACTAAACAATATGAGGATAAAGCTCTAATCTTGGAGATTTTGGGAATGTAAAATACGCCTACATTAGCATTACTCACTGGTCCACTCTCACTTGTAGTGGTAGCATCTGACAGGGTCCTATGTATCGGTCAAATTCAAATATTTGACTGTTTAAACTGTGTCAAAAAATAACTTGCTAAATAAAATTGTTAGAAATAGACCTGTTTAATCATTTAACATTATGTAATCAAATGACTGATGTTTAATTAGATTGTTAGTTATATAGCAATAGTTGGTATACTGAATAGACTTATTGGTGTTTGATCGAAATACAATTTGTGTACAAAAAATAAGCTCAGGCTCATTTAAAGATGTATAAAATTATATTTAGTGTACATGTATGAAAAGGATTTGGCATTAAATAATCTATGATGGTTGATATGCCTTAAAACCAAAGAAAACCTTTTCACATTATGCTGAATCTTTGATAAAATTATTTTAAAATGATTTTTTCAGGGATAAGTTATATGAAGGTTTTGTGTTTTCCTCTAAAGCTTCAGCACCCAGTCAACAGGGCTTAGAATACACCGACTGTATCCTCTGTGTAGGGGTTAAAACACCCTCCCCCCAAAAAAACAAGTTGTGCTCTGCGTATGATACTAAACTGCTTTGGGAGCTCCATTTCTGGAGATGTGAGGAGTGTGAAGGCTCTAGTAATAGAGATCTGAGGAGTGTGAGCTTACCCACTCGATTGCTATTATTCCCTGGTCCACTCTCGTCCACTATGGTATTATCCGTTGGGTATTAAGTCTGCATCAGATTATTTAAAACTACTCCTGTTTGATAGGACCATGGGAGGAATGAAACATCAATACAAAAAAAAATCAATATATATGTACAATGAATGCAATTCCCTAACAGCTTTGAAAAATGGCCATAGACCACTAGAAATGCTACTATATAATCAATAATTCAATCAATCCAAAGTTTCAGTGCAAAGTAATTATAGCGGTTAAGGTTAAACAATTTTTTAAATAATTTACTAATAAGCAAAAGTGATCTAATGGATACTACTTTTTAAAAAAAATGTAACCATTAGAATGGTCTTCATTTTTTCATCTTAGGAAAGTTTTATTTCTACAGATAAAGAAATTCAAACATCTTCTTGTTGTCATCTCAATCAATTCGGTAATTGATGTGACATGTCAAATAGTTACCATTCATGAAATCTCTCTAATCAATAGAAGAGATTTTTGTCAGTACCCACCTCTTCTAAAAAGGCTCATTGGGTGCCCCTTTCATATGGCCTTGTGCCATATCTAAGCAAAAAGCTTAGTAAATTACCACCTCTTCTAAAAAGGTTGTACTTGATTTACATATCTTGCAAGAAGAAACTCTTAACTGATGCACCTGATTTTGGATTAAGTTTTTCTTTCTCAACCAATTGCGGACGACTTCAATTAATCCTATAGATAGAGAAATATGAAATAATGTTTTTTTCCTGTGAGCATTTGCATAAAGTGAGGCAAATAGACACTTCGAGAATTCAGATTGCTGAGACCATTTCCATTGACGATAACAACCGTGTCCTTACTTAAAATGACACTGGCTAAAAATACACTTGGATGGATATATATATATATATATATATATATATATATATATATATATCGTGTAAATACAGTTATTTGTTGAAGTTTCTTTCAGTTATGTAGCCTTTGCTGATATTTCATATTTACTTTCATCACAGCGGTTTAATATCTGCTTTTTCCGGTCTTTATCAAGTTTATATAGATTTATATTTTGTATATTAATGTTAATTTAACTCGCGTGTGTATGTGTACACAAGTATGAAAAGAAAAAATGTATTATGATGATGATTCCATTTAGTTGAACTATTTACCAATGTTAATTGTTTCAGTTTTTATACTGAACCATCATCAGGGCAATGTTAATGAGATATTCAATTTTAAAATGAAACTAAAAAAAAAACAAAAACTCGAATATTTCTAACGGTAATAGATAGCTATTTCAAAATTGTGACGAAACTATAGAGTTTGAAATTCATTTCAAAACATAACGTATTTGTTGATGAAAAATCTTTAACCCAGTTACCGTGATGGTTATTTTATTATCTAGCTTGGTTTGGCCTCGAGTTTTTCTCTTAGCTGTTAAGTTAGCGGAAATCTTTGTCAAATAGGAAAGTTTAAGCGAGTACACCAACGAACAACACAGGAAGACCCAAATGTAAACAAAATAAATTCATATCTTGTTACAGGTTTGAGTAAATGAAAATAGTGAATTTGGACGCAATAATTTAACAAGGTGACATCACCGTACCGATATCCTGTATTTAGACATTTGAAAATTAGCGAATTTTGAAAAAGTTAGCAGTTGGGTTAGTCGGTCTGTTGTCTGAATTTGGCGTTTAGAGAGTTCGGTCGGGTGGGTGGGTATTTGTCTCTTTGTGTCTGTTCATAGACCCTTACAGATTTTCTCTTTCTCTCGCGCAACTCAATGCAGTCTGAATATCGAACAATAAATGATTAATTGTTGAAGGAGAGTTCTAGTCTTTGAGTTGCCAACACCCTGGCAAATTTGCTCCAACGGATCACCCCGACCGTCAGAAGTTCCAGATGGATCGTGTCATTCCCTATCTGTGGATCTATCAAGCACAGCGTAGGCAGCGAAGATTGATAAACAAACTATCGGGAAACACATTTGACGTCGTTACCAGGATAAGACCAAAGTAAAAGTACCGTGACAACTACAGTACCGCGTTTGCCACCGTTACCAGGATAAGACCAATCATTATTATTACATTTGATACGAATGTTGTCATGCACAATGGTATAACATTTGGCTCTGGTATTGGTGTTGATACTCGTGACCGTGATATTGTTACAGTGGTGCCGAGGAAAGATATTGTTACATTTAGCACCGTACCCAAACGATACCGTTACAAATGGTAACCGACCCCCAGATATAGTATCATATTTGTTACCGGACCAAGCGATAGGCTTATAATTGGTGCCGGGACAAACCATAGGACTATATTTGGAACCATGCTTAAGATAAGTGCCCAGACAGTGCTAACCATTGTTACATTTGGTGCCGGACCAAATGATAGTATTACATTTGGTGTCTAAAAACCTACGCCACTGCCAGACGTAGGGTTCGATCCCAAAAACCGTTGGCACATACATAAATAGGATTCGTCCCTGAAATCCCACGACCAAGCGATGGTACGACATCACGTGCCGTATTTGCATATGAAACATTGATTGGTACCGGTAACCAGACCAAATTATATTGTGATAAATCTTTTCTCCTGTTTTCTTTTTCCCTTTTTTTTTTCTTTATTTATGAAGCTCTTACTAATTTAGGAAGAATTATGCTTAAAAGTGTTAGTGTAATGTATATAGAAGTATAAAGTATAGAAGTATAAAGAAAAAAATTGAAGACGAATTTAAATTAAGGATCTTGTAACTTTTTATCCCTTATTTGACTCGATAAAGAAGATCAAGTAGAAAACCCAAATCTTTTAATATTGTAATTAGAAATGATGCTAAATTCAATGTGTCTGTATTTTTTATGAATATTAACTAACATTTTGAAATCCTTAAATTTAAAGATCTGATTAGTTTCAAAATTAAGTTTGACTAACGGATTTTTGTCACCATTTTATTTGCCCAATTCTACGCGCGTAAATTCCCTTTTGAATAGGAAGTATGTGTTCTTTTTCTCAAAAATCTACCAAAAATAATGAACTCGATGAAGCCTTTATTTAGAACACTCTTTTGAATATAGCTGCGAAACACATTGTTTTGTTTTGATACAACCTTTCAAACAATGATGAGGATGAATTGATGGAAATGAGATTTTATTTCCTTAAAAAAATGACAAAACTAATGTTACTCTTAGATGCAAGGTTCTTCGGGACTATTTCAAGCACACAAGTGAGGTACACACCTTAATGTTCCATTCACTTATTTTGATTTCGCATAACATTCATAGTTTTAATCTGTTCTCTTTCAATTTCATTTTGTGGTCTGCTGAAATAGTGACATCGACTATCTGGCATTTTTTTTATTCGCGCTAGATTTTATCTCAGGGCTATGAGTGATTCGTTTGAATTTCAAAATTGGAAAGAAAACCTTTTTTTTTTTTTTTTTAACTTTTTATATGGTTTTCCAATATCAAACCCAAATCTTTGATTTATTTCCAGCAATGAATCAGATATAAACATTTAAAATAGATTTATTCAACAAACATTAATAGGAAATTGATCACAAAATTTTAAAACTTGTTGTAGTTTTCCTAAGTTTGAAGGGTAGAGTGTTCGCCAATGACCCGGGAGAACAGGGTTCAATTCCAAGGCGAGTCGTAACTCTCAAAAATCATACTTGATACCCGCTTGCTTAACACTCAGCATTATAAGGTACCTATCAAGGGTAAAGTAGAGCAATCCAGGGAAAGGAGTAGCGCCCTCTCTAAAACCTAGGTGTAGTAGCTATTAAAAAGGACGCCTTCGGGTCGCCCACGACTACGTTTGCCAACTTTACTTACTGATAGATTAAAAAGATTTGAATAAATGACATGATTTATGAAAGAGTTCGTATTTGAATATGTTGCTTCAGAACAGTGGTTATCACCAATCGTCCATATGGTTCCACGGGGTCCATATAATTTTTTTCCTCGGGAGTCCAAGGAAGCAAAATGATAAGTTGGGTATCCACGATATAATGGAATCAGCAATGATCAGCACGGTGATGACCTTACATTGTAAGGAGAACAGTTGAAAAAAAAACTTGCACGATTATACGCTAGCATGATTTATCGACCGACTCCAGCTTAATCTAACGCGTTGATTGACACATCTTTTGATGTTAATGTTGTAAAAGTAGATATGTTTGCAAGAAAGTCTCATTGAATTGGGGAATAATAAAATATTTCAGGACAGATTTATGGATGGGAAGTATCCAGTGAGGTTATTACGTGACATCCCCCGATAGAAAATTTCAGTTAGTCTTTACTTTTTGCTCAGCACACAAATACGTGCTTACTAGTGCCTTTATTCTGTAGGAGTGTTAGACCTTGATGGATGGACTGGGTACAAACTCAAAGGAAGCAGTAGTCAATGTTCCGATACTCATCATCATCATATCGCGCTGGTAGCACGGATATCCCTGACCCTCTCTCGCTACTCCTCCCTATCGTTCATCGCCCTAGGTAGGTCTTCAGGACAACATCCCGTATCCTCACATAGCTGCTGAATGTACGTTCGTGCTGGTCGTCCTGCTTTTGCGCGGCCATGTGTGGGGATCCATAAGAATACATCTCTTATGAGTTCATCTCTGCTTCTCCAGCAATGTCCTGCATGTCTGGTTCGTCTAAATTGAATAGTTTTCGTGATAGGGGGCAGGTGGCCGTACAGTTGGTGTCTTGTGGGGTGTTGCTGCCAGGACTTGTTCAGGATTGCACGCAGCATTCTTGTGTAATTGCCATCTAGCTTCTTCTCCAGCCGTTTTGTTAGCGTCCATGTAGTGCATCCATATAGCAGTATCGATGTGACCGCTGCCTGGAAGAAACTGCGTTTCATTTTATCGGTTAGGTCTGATTTCCATATAATCGATAGCCTATTGATAGCTGTCCATGCTTTCGTTAACCTCGTTTCGATGTCCTTTTCGGTTGATTCAACGCTGCTTCCTAGGTATGTGAATTTGTCTACTAGTTTAAGAGGGGTTCCTTCTAGAGTGGAGATGTCCCCCGTTTGGTTATAGCACATATATTCAGTTTTGTGTGCATTAACATAGAGGCCTATGCTTGCTGCTGCTCGTTCCAAACTATGCAGAAGTGTTTCGGCTTGGTCAGGTGTATTTGCCAATATCGCTATGTCATCGGCGTAGTCGGCGTCGGTAATTGTTGTTGCGGGGTACCTTAAGTACGATCACTGGATGGAGACACAGAATACTTTTGACATTGTAGCAGGAGTACTACAAGAGTTCCGATACTACTAAAAGCTAAAATTCAAATATTTCCAGAGACGCTTACCTTTATCACGAGAAGGTTTATAGCAAGTCTTACAAAACCCGTTAATTACACTCCTCTGTCGTTGTTGATAGACTGGGCTGAAATTAGTAAATATCTTGTGGTAGAAAGCAATGAGGATTGAACTTATTTAAAAAGCATGTTCTGTGTGCTGGCCTTTTCTTCCAATATGATTACGTATATTTGGGGAATACATTTAATAAATTAGAAAAAAAAAATTCACAAAATAAACATTAAAAAGTTGGCGTTAATCTTTTGCCAAAATTGAGTAATTGTATGAGGAAAAATTATGACTGTTTCCTATTAATAATCACATCGAAGAAGACAGTCAATAATCAAGTTTCGTGGATAATTACATTTCCCTGATGTCGCCACCATTCGAGTTTAAGTAAAAAAAAACTTAGACATTGCCTTGAAAATCAACATTCGAAATCTTGCTTTATATTCCAAGCAGTTTTTTTTAGGTAATGACTCTTTCCCCTTCATCTCTCTCTCTATCTCTCCCTCAGCCTTTATGATGGCTAAGTAAGTTAAGATTATAAGATTAAATACCAATAAAGTAAATATCTTAAGTGTATGGTATTGAAATAAGAATAAGACGAGGTAATTAACGACAGTCCTCTCCCTCTCTTTATATATATAAATAAATTTTAAATCCTGACGATGTTTGTGTTTCACTTCACACTAATGCCATTGGAAACGGTGTTAATTTATCGTCCCTTCGTTAGTCTGTGGATGAATGATAAAGCAGACTTGATTTTTCAGTCTTGGTGTGCAACCAGTTTAGGAGAAGAAAAGTGCTGAATTCAAATCAATTGTACTTCGTTTAAAAATGCCCTGTCGTCAGGGTCTAGAATACCCAGACTATATCTCCTGCAGAGGAGTAAGACTACCCTAAATAGAATCGGGTGACTTTGATATGACACTAAATATGCATTTTTTAGTAATTTACTGAGTTTTCTACTTATGTGGCACGAAGTCGCATGAATGGGGTAACCAAATGCCTCTGATTGGGATACTTTTTTTAAACTTTTTCATTCCAATACTTCCTGGTCCAATGTAATCATGAGTACGAGTACTTGTTAGGGTGTAATATGTAGGTCAAATAGATTTGTCTTTAAAATTGATTGGATTACTTGAGCTATATAACTTTGAAAATTATTTTAAGAATAGTTACTTGAAGGTAGAATTTTTTATGAAGGCTTATAAGTTACTTGAATTAATATAACAGTGTTAACAAAGAATTATTAAATAGAAATATTTAATTGAAGCCATATAATTATTAGTATTAGATAGGAATACTTCAAATTGAATAGTTGTGAGGTAATTGAGATAGGAATACTTGATATCATATAATCAAATGCAAAAACTATTAAACTATTTATCAAAAAATATAAATGTACGATGAACACTATTCAAACTTCTAGGTCTAAATAACACTAGACCAGTTGACATACCATCAAAATCAGTCTTAAAGAAGAGTGAATTTTTGTCGCATCCTGTCCTTTGGACAAGATATATAATGAGAGAGAATAAGAAAATAAAGTACCTGTGATGGAATGGTTAGCAACGTAGGAAGTAGACACTGCGACACGTGTTCAGATCCTGGACGAGCCGGATTAGATTTCACATAGAACTAATATCCATACAAAAATTAGAAACCATTATTCAGTAGAGCAGGCTGGGTTCTTTAGCCTTGGTTAGACAACCAGTCAAAAAAAAAAGGAAAATTAAAAATACATCAAAGTCCACTTAAAAATTGAGCCTATTTCTCTCCTGCCTGTTTTGAGTGTGTATGTGTGTGTGTGTGTGTGTGTATATATATATATATATAGTGTGTGTGTGTGTGTGTATATATATATATATATAGTGTGTGTGTGTGTGAAACGGGTTTCTCTTAAATTAAAATGGAATATATTTCTCATTTAAAAGAAGACAACCTTTTTTCCAAGTGCCAATATCTCTTTGTACGCCTGAGCTATTGCTGCAAGTGGTGTGTGTGTTAAGGGGTGAAAAAGTAGTTGTAGTAACAGTAGCAGTTTCCCTTCAACACAAGTAGCAATAGAAAGCACCAAAGAGGAGGAGTTAAAACACAAGCCCAAAACGAGAGGAAACGGCCATGTATCTGTACGTGAGGTGATTGCCGATTAAAACGTGGAAGAAAAATATTTATCTAATTTTACGACACTGAACTTTGAATGACGACCTTTTCTCTTGATTTAAGGGTCTTAAACATTTTTATTATTACTATTGCTGCTACGTTCTGCCGTTGTTTTATTTTCTTTCAAGCTTCTGTGTCACACTTAAACTCAATCTCATATTCTCTTTCATGATTATACTTTTCTCATCTTTATCTCTTGGATAATCCGATCACTAATATAACAATTATATTCATTTAAATCTTTTTAATGGCTTTTTAATCCTTGCCTTTTCTTGAACACTTGCTATTTCTAGTTGTATCGGTTAAAATAAATTATATAGTCCCTTAAAAGCACTTATATGGTTTGGTTTCTCTGTTTAATCACATATCAATCTTCGTGGTTTATTTAATGCCAAAGCTATCCTTGTCAAAGGGATTTAGTTGTATTATTTAACACAGAGCTTAGGGAGAAGGAAGTTCATATCTTTTCTTAGATTATTTACTCGAAAGTGAACGTAATATTATGACTGGAGCTTGAACTTGCTTACTAACAAGTCACAGACTAGCACGTTAGCCGCTACACCACGGAGATTCCACCTAATAGTTCGTAGAATTATTATCATTGAACGAGGAATTTTTTAGGGTATTTTCTCTATCTGTTTTAAAAACAATTGTCCCCGTAATTTTTCTCATAGGTAAAATAAATGTTTTCCCACCAGTGGTAACGGCTAGATTTCATAAGAAAACTACTGAAATAAAGTCTCTGTAATACTGTAAACTTATCATTCTTGAATACATTAGTAAGTCCATCATCTGGCTGGTTGCTATTGGTTAAGAAATTTCATTAAAAGTTTATTGCTAGAGTTATATTAAATTTAATACCAGAGCTATTTTCCAGACAAATTTGAGGAACAAGTGACATCATGTATCAACAGATATCCAATATCTTAAGTTTCTTTTCTCTTTTTTTTTTATAAGGCAGATAGTAAGCTGCCTTATATTTAAAAAGTAACTTGATTTTTTTTAAAAATAGACCTAAACAATAGACAATTTCTCTCTACATCTGTGATATGTAGTTATCATGTGCGCATCTGCTTGCGTATTGCATCCACCTTCGTTAATATTAGTCACGAGGTTTCTGTGAGTCTACCATCTAGCCTTCTTCAGCGACATCACCGATTCCCTTGGAAGCATTTTTATTGATATTTCCTGAGTCTGAATAATTTTACCCCGTTCTCTTGCCCTTGAACAATAGTTTACGTTTAAAATTTCAAGAAACTCAGGGAGTATAACGACTAAAAAAATGTGTGAACCAAAAGGAGACAAGTTGGAATAGATTATTGAACGATGATTTTGATATTCTTTTTAAACCATTTTGAAAATCTGACTAAAGCAACAAGCTGAAAAATTTCACGTATGAAAAAAAGAAATGAATAATTCTTAAAAGAAAGAAAATAACACAAATCCCTTATTGAACCTATTTATTTTGAAATATTTACTTTTTTTCTCTTTGGACTGACAAAAAAAAAAAAAGTGTGTGTGTGTGCACACTATTGTACACTGCTTATTCAAAAATTTATACCTACCACTCAGAGGTGTAGGGGAGGGCGCTACTCTTTTTCATGTATTGCTTCTCTTACCCTTGTACCGTAGTATTTGTCGCTGCCTCCCACCAGACACGACTTGACACAAGGTCAAAAGCCCGAAGGCCAATTAAAGTGGGGATAAAGGGGAGGGGAAGGTCGGGAAGGAGCCGAGACTCGAACCCTGCTTGTCAGTGCTGCTCATCGGCTCACTTAGTGCAATGTGAGCCTGATGAGGCAAGCGGTTTCACGAACCCAAATGTGGGTCCGGGCACGTATGCCAGTAAACGGCTTAAACTAGACGCTTGGTCTAGTGCCGTACAAGGGGGACAAAGGAGACAAAAATGCAGCTCGCCCACCCGAAGGTAGCCTAGTCGAAACTAGGTGCCTAATTAAAGGCCCCAAGTCTGCCATTGTTCCTTTTCCAGGGCCACGCTCCGGACCGAAGTCCAGAACAGGCCCCGGGGCACTCGCCGGGAGCATTTTTAAGTTTTTGATATGACTCGACCTGAGATTGAATCCCGGGCCCTAGGCTAACACTCTAACCATTATGCTAATGGACCGCTTTTTATCACAAATAATTAGAACTCTACCAATTTATTCACCAGCTTTTTCTATATTTATGAACCAAAATTACCTGAGAGATAGCGATAGTTTAAACGATTTAACTGTGCGAAACCAGATGATATCTGGCTCCTTTAATTTTTTTTCCTACAAACCATTCGGTTATTAATCATATGCATAATGTTATAAATATGATTTTGAATTAAATAATCCCCAAGAATTGATAGGCCATAAAACACTAAAATTCACAAAACGAGACATTATATTCCTTCCTCTCTCTCTCTCTCTCATTCTCTCTCTCTTATTATGAAGGAGAGCATGATAAATATAGGAACAAATACATATATATAGCATTCTGCCTTGAAATATCCACCATATAATAATACTTATACACAAAAAAATTTCTGAATATATATATATATATATATATATATATATATATATATATATATATATATATATATAAAAGTATTCACATAGTACATTGAATTTAATATTTTATTTAGAATGTTGCAATACAATATTGCTAACATATAATAGATTTAACTTGTATTTGTACCAGAAGTCTTATTGAATATCTACCTACATTTATATATACACGTTTTATACATACATGTATGTGTTCCTTTAAGCATTTTAGCTCTCTCTCTCTCTCTCTCTCTATCTATATATATATATATATATATATATATATATAATTGTTTTCATGTTAGTTATGTAGCGTAACTGAAATGTTTTTATTTTCATTCATATTAATGCTTCATTGTATATAATAAGCAATTAAAACGCAATTTTCATGATGTTATTAACTAGACAGTGGTAACTAATAAATAACGCAGCAGTTATTAAAAAAGCAAAACAAAGGAAACGCAAGGCTTATTGATTAGAAGTCAGCATGATATTTATCCGATAGACCAGATGAGTGTTTAACGTTAGAAAAAATAATCATGATTTTGTTACAAACCTAGATTATAAAATTGTAATATTAAATCAAAAAAAATAATTTGACAAAAATACGTAAACTGATTCTAATTCTAAAAATAACTCATAAAAACGTATGATTTCTCACATAAAACCTATTTCAGTAATCTCCATTTATATATTTCTCCCTTAACGCAGCTACTACTACAACTACTACTATTCTAAACTTTCTGTAAATTTAAGTGATACTTTGTCCAGCAATAAAAATTAAAATTCCGATCGAAGAATGCAAAAGAAAATTAGCTCACTCCTGACAAAGAATTAATAAATAAAAGGAAAATAAAAATGAAAACTCGGACAATGAATCTGGGGCTTAAAATGTACTTATCTCAAATTTATTCTGAGATATTTTTGTATGATATTCGATTCATGATATATGGAAAAGCGTCGGGTAAAAACGAGGAAGATTTTATGAAAATTGATTTTTTTTTTCTTCACTATAAAGCAGCCAACTTACTGCTAAATCAGCTATATAAATATATATATATATATATATACACTGAAATAAGAGAAATTATTTACCTAATATGAGTTTTCTTCATAAAGCTTTGATACTTTTTCCAATATTTTATCAAGGGAAACGCAAAAACACGCTATTCTCTTTATAAAGCTTTGATATTTTTCCAGATTTTTATCAAGTGAAAACGCTAAAAAAAGCTTTTCTTTCCGCTCTCTTGTGTCTGTGACGTCGATTATATATTGTTCCCATTAACCCATTTGCAAGCAAAAAAAAATGAATATTGACATTCCTTTTAAATAGCTATATGCTTCTGGCTTTCTGTATATTTGTTCATTTGTTTACTTTCCTTCAGAGGTATTTTTCTTATATTTATTGGTCATTGTTTCAAAACTCGTCTTTTTAAAAACAATGTTACTGAGTCTCGGCATTTTATCTTGGAATCTCAGTTAAATCTTTCGAGAGTAAGCTCACGAAACAAAAGTAACTATTGAAGTGTAAATTTTCTGATGTAAAATAAATTTCTGCTTAATATTGTTGCCGTCGTAATTAAGAAGTATTTGTTTCGATGAAAAAAATGATTCATCAATGAAAAACAACCTGTCTGAACCTTAACCCAAACGCACTCTCAAACGTACATACACTTAATGGTGTAGAATTATAAGGGATGTGCATTGTCTTATGTAAATATTTAAATATAAAGCAGCGGCGCGTTTCTTCGTCTCTATAAAATTGTAACCAATACTTAGCCAATTTAAAAATCGTACCCTAATGGTGTAATTTACCTTTCAAAGGAAATAGAATAAAATATAAAAATTGAACGTGAGATTAGGAGAAAAAAACTTAAAAGTAAGTTTCAATATTAGGTTTTAAACTTACTTCGAATAACCTGTAGTATCCGGTTAATACCTTTCGAAATAACTGTCATCTGCGATACTGCTACAAAAAGATTCACTTTCGCATGAAACAGTATCAAAAGTATTATTAATAATATACACATAGATATATGTACATTTTGTATGTGTATAAAAAGAAAGTGAGAATGTGTGTGTGTGTATATATATATATATATATATAAACTTCAGCGGTTAGAGTGTTCGCCAATGGCCCGGGAGACCTGGGTTCAATCCCAGGTCGAGTCATACCAAAGACTTTAAAAATGGTACTTGATACCACCTTGCTTAACACTCAGCATTATAAGGTACGGTTCAAGGGTAAAGTGGAGCAATCCTGGGAATGGAGTAGCGCCCTCCCCTACACCTTGGTGTAGTAGCTATCGAAAAGGGAGCCTTCGGGTCACCCTCGACTATGGTCGCTAACTTTACTAACTTATATTGTGTATATACAGATATGTGTGTGTGGCTATATATATATATATATATATATATGTGAGTAAGTGAGTTTAGTATATACGTATATTGTGTCTGTGGGTATGTGTGTGTGTGTGTGTATGTATATATATATATATATATATATATATATATATATATATATATATATATATATATGCCCTGTGATATCATTTACATAGAGATCTTTACCAGGAATGTTTAAATATTCGAGTTTTAAAAAATTTAACTGTCGCGACAGAATTGCTCCTTACTCTGGATTTACTAAATTGAAGAATAACAATATATACTCCTTTACCTAGATTACGCCACTTTAACCTTGATACGTACCTCATATTGCTGAGTGTTAAGCAAGGAGATAACAAGTACCATTTTTAAAGTTTTTAAAGTATGACGCAAAATGGGATTGAACCACGGTCTCCTTGACAATTAGCGAACACTCTGCCCACTGGCCAATAAGCCGGTTTGGCTATATATATATATATGCTTGTGTGTGGCGCTGTATACATGTGTATGTGGCTATATATATATATATATATATATATGTGTGTGTATGTGGCTATATATAATCTGTGGGGGGGGCTCTCTCTCTCTCTCTATAAATATATATATATATATATATATATATATATATATATATATACACACACACACAGAGGGTGGAACGATATAATTGTCGTCCTAAAGAAAAAAAACACTTCAGCTTTATTTAAAAACTTTTATTGAAAAATCAATTCGGGTAACTTGATTATGTAGTAGAACTGACATCTATTCAGTGTAGCCGTCTTCAGCCTCAATCGATCCAGAAAACCTCGATACGGATCCGGAACTGGGAGCATGCTATTTCCATAAGCGCCAGCTTGAGCTCGGCGAATACTTGGTGGATGGCGGTCATCGAGCTGGCTTTGGTGTTGTGGGAGGTCATGTTGGTGATGTTCTTGACGTATGATCAAACTAATTAGTCCAGCGGGTTCAGGTCGGAGGAGGAAGGGGGTCAGTGAGAGAAGGGTACAA